>JAPMOB010218944.1:0-17022 GCA_029875015.1 Lepomis gibbosus | reverse complement strand
CTTCCCAATGGAAAATTCGACAAGAGTAAGGTTGTTTGCACCTTGTGCAATGCGGAATTAGTTTACTGTAGGAGTTCTTCCAGTGTCAAGACGCAAAGCACATCACACGCTACACACAAGTAGTACATCTTATTGAACATGATTTATTTTCATCACCAATTATCATAGTAGACCAGCTTTCTCAAGCAGTTTGTGATGAATTTTGGAAACAGGAGATGAGCCCCTGGTCTAATGTGCCACCTGGCTTGAAACATATTCTGAATGCCTTCGGCAGAATTCAAATGAGCCATTTTAATCTAGATTAATTTCAAGATTTCAGTGAGATTAATCTAGATTTTAAAAATTAATCTATGCCCACCATTCAAAAGTGGATGTCCTACTTCTGTAACTAAAAGTTGCTGTTGATTTTTAACACCCCCTTACACACCTCTAAGATCACGTTAGTTGACAATTATCTGAAGAACCCATCTTCAGAAGAGGAAGTGAATGTTAATGAATGCCTTTTGTATAAACACATATATTTCTTAGGGCTTAGTACTTGACCAGCATCCCAACCTTGCAGGGCATGTTAGCAAATCAGTTACACAGCTCCATTGTGATTTCTTTAGTTTCTCCTGTTTCAACCTTGCTGGAAGCCCTTATTTGGCCACAGGTTTGC
The DNA here is from genome assembly GCA_029875015.1 of Lepomis gibbosus. Classification (NCBI taxonomy): domain Eukaryota; kingdom Metazoa; phylum Chordata; class Actinopteri; order Centrarchiformes; family Centrarchidae; genus Lepomis; species Lepomis gibbosus. The sequence goes on along the minus strand of JAPMOB010218944.1, from coordinate 16,364 downwards.
TTCTCCCATACAATCATTAAATGGATTAGGTATTCTTTTATTCATACATCTGAGGGACAAGAAATACAACATATTACTCAATGTTATTCATTATAGAATGCACATTTTTAACAGTTAAATGCAAGAATCCAAAATATCTAAATCCTGCAGTAGCTGTGAGATACACATCATCTGCCACTTTCTCGGCCATTTTGTTGTGTGATATTGTAAACATGGTCCATCCTCAGTGACCTTCACACTGATCCCACACACACATTCTTACAAGAAAAGAAAATCAAGAAATTTCAGAGAAAAACTAGATAATTTGATGACTATTTGATGCACAAGGTACCCTTTACTGTCCGTATGAAACGCATTTTTGAGATGTGGTTAACGTAAAATAGTCGCAGATTGGTTAGGTTTAGGAAAAGATCATGGTTTGGGTTGAAATAAGTACATTACATGACAAAACTCACATATGTAACGTTATGAAACTTTAAGTCAACTTTGACTATTTCACGTCACCTATTGAGATTGTTTACATTGGAGTTACATGAAAGCATAGGGCGCCTCTTACGGACGCTGAAGGGTACCTTGTGTGTCATCCTGTGGGTGATATGAATTGTCTGTTCCAAATTTCATGGTAGTTTTTCTAGTAGTTGTTGAGACATTTGACTCAATGTCATGGTGTTGCTAGATTTTTTGCTGCTAAAAAAAGCCCAAGATTTAATATAAAGAGAGCGCACCATGTGTCAAGGGTCCGAGTCCAGCTCTTGCCTTTTGCTACATGTCATCCCTCCTCTCTTCCCTGCCTTTCCTGTCTCTCTTGACTGTAACTATCAAATAAAAAAGCATAAATTCCACAAGAAAACATTCTTTAAATGATTTTATGATGTTTCATTCACACCTGAACACCTAACTTTTCAGAGCTTAAATAGAAATAAAATGAATTTTCTATATCTATATTTTAACATTTTATCGCACAATATGTAATTTTAGTATTTTAAGTTCTTATGTTAAGTGCCGCAGTGTGTCATTGCTTCCTGATTGATACATTTTTCATCGATTGTGTTGGTGCAATGCTATGCCATATAAATTCACACTTTCTAGTAGCATTTCCACACACTCTTTTTCATTACTAATCATTGACGCAATTCATATGGTCATATCATTGTTGGAAGAATGTCCACTTCACCCATTAACTCAAGAGGACATCCTTTTTCAGTTAGGCAACCCAAAGAGGAGGGAGCTAAAAGCTTTAAAAGAGATCAAAAATTCATTACGCTTTAACAATCATCCACAAAAATTCACAGAGCTGCTGTCACATATTCAGATGGCCAAGATGTTTGTGGATGAGCGGATCGTAACTTTATTTAAAAGAAATGCCCATCACACACTGACCTACTGGAGTGTTTTCTTCAGCTTTGGACTCTGTGTTGCTTTCCTTGGACCTACAATTTTGGACTTGCAATGTCAAACAAACTCAACACTTAGTCAGATTACCTGGGTTTTCTTTTCCCAGCAGTTCTGCTTATTGATTGGCAGCTCGATTGGTGGTGTCTTCAAGAGGACGTAAGTATCATGTGTTATCCCCTAGACTCTGCTATGCAGGTGTTTAATGTGCATAAATAATCTGTAAACAATCAACAATCATTATAACTGAATTTGTATTTGTTCTTTCTTAAAGGTTGTTCAGTGCTCTAGCTGCCTTATTTGTCTCTACTCTCATCATCTCTGTGATATTTGCCATCATCCCTCTGTGCAATAATGTTCTTCTGCTTGCCATCGCCATGGCTGTGTCTGGGCTGGCAATGGGTATTATTGACACCATCGCTAATATTCAGCTGCTGACCATCTATCAGAAAGATTCTGCTGTTTTCTTACAGGTGAAAAAGCCTTAAGAATCTGTTTATCATATGTTGAAATACTGGCATGATAGCATACAAATCTTATGAATAAATAATAGTAGATTCAGATGTATTATATATTATAACTTAGCTAGCATAGGTTTGTATTTCTCCACAAACAAGTTAACACGATTATGTAGTTGTATTTTGTTAAATTATGAGCCAATTATATAATTTAAAAAACATACTAAGTCATGTCTCTGGCCTTTGTCTTCTACATTTTTGCAGGCTCTTCATTTCTTCATTGGGTTCGGAGCCCTGGTGAGCCCACTGATTGCAGATCCTTTCCTTTCAGAGATGGGCTGCAGAAATCACACAGGGAATGGGACTGAGATCATGCATCATTTCAGGAACATGCTGAGAAACAGTCCGATTGCAGAGCACAACATAACTCAGAGCCACCTGCCCCATGAGGGAGGAGGAAAGGAGACCAGTGTGCACTATGCATTCTGGATCATGGCGCTTATCAATGTAAGACACTGAACAGATATACAGTAGTGTTTGTGCAGGAGAGGAGTAGCTTTTACATAGCATCTTAATCTGATATTTTAGTTAAGTGTAAAAATTACAAATTGAAAAAAAGTATTTGTGCACCCTCAGCTGCCCGTGCCCATTGCAGTCCTGTTCCTGATGTATCGGGAGCAGTTGATCCCATGTTGTCCCAGCACCACTCCTCGTCTTCTGGACAAAGATGAATTAGCAATGGAGAACCAGCAGGGGGCCGAGGGCCCGGACTTGGAGCAGAAGGAACATGAAGCTGGAGGTAAAGACATGGAAGAAGTGATTTTTATACGGGACCCCTATTTTATGATGAATAATTCATATTTTCCTCTGTGGCTTTAGATGAAAAAGAAAAATCACAATAAATGCTACAATCTGTCATTTGTGACTTTTCGCTCTGTTATAGGTCATGGGGATATCTTTAGCTGCTGTCAGAATGATAACCTGCGTGGGCTGCCAGTATCCTTCTTTATGATTCATATCCTTGGTGGGATGGTGCTCTTCATGACCGATGGTATAGTGGTGAGTGAGGAGTGCAGATAAATAATATGATGTGCATTTACACATTCCACATAAAACTTTATGAATGCATACAAAATCTGTTTCACATAAAACACATAAAGTAAAGTACATGAAGGAACCTTTTCCTTCCAGGGTGCATATGCCGGCTTTGTGTACACCTATGGTGTGGCACCACCTATGTCACTGCCTCATAAGACAGCGGGTTACCTGGCCAGTATCTTTTGGGCAGCGATCACTGCTGGTCGTCTGTTGTCTATTCCTCTCTCATACCGTTTCCAGCCTGTAAGACTGCTTATGTTCAACCTGGTAAGGCCAATAAATCATTTAGTGTGTCATCATATTATAGATAGGACATACACAATGAAACCTAAAGGTCAAACAGTCTGATCAACACTAAATTAATAATGTTCTCTTTGTTTTTGCAGGCAGGTGCTATTGTTACTGTGTTGATGCTCCTTATTTTCTACACAAGCAGCATTTTTCTGTTTGTCGGGACATGCTTATGTGGGCTTTTCCTTAGCAGCATATTCCCCTGTATGCTTGCCTATACGGAAGATATCCTTGATTATCAGGGTATAATGAAGTGTTTATACCACAATACTAATAACACAGTAATGGAATCAAAGCAAGGAGAGGACATAAACCATACATTTCTTTTTGCAGGATGTGCAACAACAGTCCTGGTGACAAGTGCAGGAATGGGAGAGATGGCAATGCAGGTCCTGGTTGGCTCAGTAAGTCTGATAAGTATCTTTATTATCAGAAAAAAAGAAAGTGTGTAGAAGTAGAAAACTTGGCTTATAATTGCAAAAACAAGCCCAGTGGATTTTGTAAAGTTTTGGAATAATGTTCAAAAGTTTAATGTTGCTATATCATCCCCAGATTATCCATACTAAAGGCAGCTATAGCTTCCTGCTGTGTGGAATGATTATTGCCTGCATCGGTTTTATCCTCTTCATTGGTCTCCTGCTGTTTCATCAAATGCACAGAAATTACCTCACAGGTATGGTATCAACCAGCACCCTCATACACCACTGCTGAAGGTTTGTTTTCATTAATTTCACACTCATCATCCCCGACTCCAACTCCCTCTGCACCCCAACAGGAACAACAAAAAAGTCAGCCAAGGTGCAAGAACCAGCAACCGAGCAGAGCAATACAGAACAGAAGGAGGAGAAAGAAAGCAGCTGAGAGATGCTGCAGCTGTGTTTTGTCCTTTACTGGCCACTGTAGGGGAAGTATTACAAAAATCTATCATCTAAGACTTTTTTACTAAAGCTGACCAAATGAACATTGTGCAATATATATTTTTATTGTGCTGGAAATGACATGGAATTTGCTAAGTAAATAGTGTGCTACTGTTGGATGTTATAGGTCAAACTTAGATTGTTTCTCTGTTTTGTAAATCATGAACAGTGCTGACATGTTAAATCATGGACATATTGTGGATTGGTGTTATGTTGTATCATGGTTTGACATTTACAAAACAAGGTTTATGATTATGATTTCCTGTAAAATACTTGACTCTTTGTTTTTAAATGTAATCTTTTGTTCCATGTTCTTTTGCATATCTTTTGGCATATGTACATGACATATATGAGCTGTATAATATGTGTATTAAAACAATTAGTCTAATATGGTCAATATAATGTAGTTTTGATTGATACAGAGACTGTTCAGACATGGCACACACAAACAACAATTAAAATGTTTATTTTGTTTTGCTTTAAGCCTTTGTTTTACATTGTTAAACATCGAATGTGGAAAGAAGGACTTTGTACCCAGAGAAGCTGGCCCCTGAGAACGAATAACAATTGGAAAACAGAGTCATTCAGCCAACCAGTCAAACTTCAGCTTTAGGACCAGTTGCAACAAGAGCAGGAACTGTCAAAGACCAGACCAGCAGCACAGTTCTCAAAGTAGGTCTTGCCGTTGCTGCAGTTATAAAATTGGTTCTTGTTTTTCGGGTCGGGGTACATGCCACTGGCCTTTCCAGCACAGAAACCGCTGTCCATGCCGCTGGTGCCCGAGCTCCCACCAGAGGAGCTGCTGCCACTAGAGCCTCCACTGGAGCCGCCTCCAGAGCTACCTCCAGTAGTCGTGCTCACTCCTGCGATTGGAGGAAGTGGAGTGGCAGGCGGTGCACAGGCTGAAAAACATCCACAAATTATTTAATAAAATATGTTTTTCTGAGAACACTGTGGATTTCACATTGACCATCAATGATAATAAAGTCTTACATGCTTGTTCCAGATTAAGGCCCTTTTTGAGAACATTAATCAGTGGGTATTTTCCCTGGTTACAGAAAGTGCCCAAGTAGTCATCCATGTCAAGGGTCCACACCATGGCACCTCCATAGTTATTCTTTGTCAGCCAGTCAACCTAAAGGCATCCAGAAGGGGATGTTGTAGAAAGCATTTTGAGGTCAAAAACACACAATACTTTTCCCCTTGTCACATTCTGCTGTAGCACAGAAGCAAAAAAATCACATTTTATAATACATGAAAAGTCAACAGGTTATGCAGAGTTTGAAACATTTTTAGCATAGAAGTTATTTGCAACAGCCAACAGAGTGGCCTGTCATATGGTAAAACAAGTATTCTGTTACCTTGATCTGGAAGCTCTTGATGTTGTCATAGCCTACCCACTGGTTTCCATTGTAAGCATATGGCACATCCTGGGCCTGGTTCCAAACCTCAGTTGCTCCATCTTTCAAAAAGCCGCAGATCTGTAATTTTGCAAAGCAATGCATAAATGACCACAATGAGCCAATGAACACATTCACTTGTTCATCTGGGGTCAGTAATCCTATGATAACCCAACCTGATCTGTTATCAAGCATTCAGAAAAAAGACTAACACTGAACCACCATCAGCATTCAAGCTTATTCTTCAATAAGAAAGCATACCTCAAAGTAAGCAAGTTCTCCAGCCTCTTGTGTGTACTTTCCTGGTGTTCCAGCACCAGCAATAGGTGCTCCAACACCATGGTCAGCAGGGTTCCTAAGAGTGAATGTGTTACCATATGTAGGGAAACCAACAAGCAGCTTCTCAGCTGGGGCTCCCAGGCTCTTCCAGTAGCTCATGGCATAGTCCTGGAACAAAGGAATTGGAAATATACATGGCTCTGGAACTAAGCAGCTTCTGTGGGTGTTCTAATGTAGTTGCAGATGAAGCTTACTGAACTTATAGAGAAACTGTAGGTGTATTTTTTAGACTAGCCCAATTTTAGTAAACGAAAATGCTAATGTGGATGTTCAAGCACTCACCACATTGAAATAGATGTAGCCACCCTGGTCCTCTGGGCTTCTGAACAGGGGACTGCACTCACCAGTCATTGGGTCCCAAGAGCCATGGAAGTCATACGTCATGACATTGATCATATCCAGGGCCCTGGGTGTGGAAAACAAGAAAAAGAGAGGTTACCACAACACCATTAACAAGCTTACATTGATCTTTTAGAGTAAAGGAGTGAGATTCAGAGTTGTTCTGTTCAAATGTGACCGTGTATGTTGCTGTGGATAAGATAGGACACACCATAAATATTGCTTCAAATGCTTACTGGCCAAGCTTGGGAACTTGATAAGCTGAATCAATGTTGCTCTTTCCAGCCGCCACAGCAGCAGACATCAGAAGACGAGCCTTGTTGCTTTGCTTGGCCTCATTCTCAAATGCAGCTCTCATCTCCTGTTGAATGTCAACAGATATAAAATATTTAGTTTTAACTGAACTCCCAGTTTCATAATCCATGATTTGTAACATAGTCATTTTGTGAGCTGTTTTGCTTTTATGTATCTTTTATTCAACAAGGCAAGGGATTTATTGTGGCCACAAAAATGTAAGGGAAAGACATAGTAAACTAACCTCCAGGAAAACAGAGAAGTATTGCTTATCCTCTGGAGAGCCTCCTCTGTTGGCTGGATACTCCCAGTCAATGTCAAGCCCATCAAACTCATACTTCCTCAGGAATGAAATGACTGAGTTGATGAAGGTCTGACGGTTGGCAGCACTCAGCACCATTTGTGAAAACCTAATGTGGGAACATAAATAAATGTATTTAAACAGAAGCCCTCCACTGTTTAGAGTGCTGAGTCTGCAGATATCGGCAGATTATCTTACCCTGTAGAGCCAAAGTTCCATCCTCCAACAGACAGAAGAGTCTTCAGGTTGCCATTCCTGCCATATAATCAGACAATTTACACTGCAGTGACAAGTAAAACATTCCTAACTGTGCTCTAGTAGTGAAACATTTTTTATTCTTTATTGAGTTGTTTATAAAAACACATTTTTACTGACTCACTTGTTCTTAAGGGCATTAAACTGACTGTAAAGCTCCACATCATTCCACTCATAGGTGGCTAGTTGGTTGTTCTTTATGGTGGCGAAGGCATACAGAAGATGGGTACACAGGCATGGGTCAATGTCATTGGGCATAAAAATGGTTGGAGGTGGTCTGTACTGTGCCCAGTTTGTGAAGTAGCATGACAGTATATAGGATGAGCCTTTAATTCAAAAGAAATCCCTAATTATTTACAGACCAACCACATGATGCAATGCAATTTGTCACCATAAAAAGAGAAATAAACATTTACACTGTATCCCATATTCATAGATTGCTTACCAAGCTGCGCATGCAGCAGCAGGGCCAGAGCTGTAAAATAAAAAGTCACATGTTTATCTTTGAGCAAAAATAAATATAATGGAATAAGTGCTCAAATCTGCACCCTAAAATAGTTGCAATATACTGTATGTTCAAATCCTGGAAACAGAAATTAGCAATAGACCATCTGCTCTACATAGAAAAGAATACCGCATACACCGACTTACAGCACTGACTTACCCGTCACAAACAGTACTTTGCCCATGACTACCTTGTACAAGGAGGTCATCTATGAGGTGCTTTTATACACAGCCAGTTTGCTCAAACCAAACAATGACAGGACATCTGCCAAAAAGGTGTTTATTCACAAAAGATAATTTCAATGCAATGAAGATTATCAAATGTGCTCACTTAAGGAGTAATAAGTGATTACTTATCTCGCTTCCAGACATACTCTCCACAGGCACACTTTCTCCTTGAATGAAGGACTCATATATCCAAACCAAGCATAATATGTATATATGAATACAGCTTGTTTGAAATGTTACACAAAACACCAAAAGAACATTAAAGAATTTGTCACAAATGTTTGTTATGGATGTAGATAAATTGTAATATACCAATTATCTCTGATCTGCCAAAATTGTAATAAATATTCTTAATGCATATCAGAAAGAACAATTAAATATTTGAATCCTATGTATAAAGTGGTATATCTATGCATGGAAGCACAGAAGAACAATAGAAAGGACAGATGTTTGTTTGTAATTTGAGTAAAGTGCTTGAATCTATGATCAAATATGCCTTTTGTATCATGTAGTAAATGAACTGCTTCTGTTCAGCGGTGACATAAAACATTAGAAGTCAAGTCACATAAACAACAGGCAAATAAAATTGCCTTTGAAAACTACTAAGACTGCAAATGTGTGATGATAAATATATTTGACAACTCTAATCATACTGAAATGAGGGGATCGTGATATATCATGAAAATGGATTTGCAATCAAATCAAAAACATTCACATGATAAATGGAGAACTTATCTAATCATTTAGCTTCCATTATAATGCAACCTTCTTTATCTTTAACGGTTTGTGCAATATTTGAAGAAAGATATGCCGGTGTCAGCGGAAAACACCTGGGCTGAGCCAAAGCATTGTAGCCAAAGTAACGTCATTTGCTTTTCCAAAACAAACCTACAAATCTGCTTTTCAAGGTGTGTCTCAAAAATTTAAAAAATATGTCAAACAAATGTCAAGGGGACTGAAAGTGGGATGCTTCATTTACCCACTCATTGTCTTAGTTAAAAGTGAAAAAGTATCCAATTAAAATTTTCACCAAGGTCATTTCATCATCTCGGGAAAGTTCATTTAGTACTTGAGAACTCTTTCCCTGAGGTAAAAAAGGCTAATCTAACCTCCTACAAAATGCTAATCTGTCACATATCATACATGTACTTACATTATACATATGCTCAGTTTAAAGTAAAGAATGCTAACACTGTGACCTCATTTAATAGGAGTTTGAATATTCACAAACTTAAAATGAGGTTCATATAGGTGGCAGAAGACATTAAATAAGCCATAGTTATAAAGGAGGTTTTCAAAAGTAAATTTGTGCCTGTGTGTGTTGTAACCCTTGTGCTGCTTACTTAAACACCACCAGTGCATTTGTCATCAACATTTTTTCATATTTTTTCCTTGGTTGACCTCAAACACATTAATGTCATTACAGCTTCCTACTAAACTAAGAAAATCTATGTTCTTACTATAAATGATTAACAATGGATAAATGCACTGTAAAGTTAAGATATTGTAGGAAAAACTAATGTTTTAAAATATGGTACATGAAGTTCAGTGTGATCCTTCTTGGTAAAGTGTCAGTCTACCTAACTGTCAGTAAGAGACGGGTCTCTGACATAATCAGCTCAGATTACACAGTTACAATATTGTTCACCTTGTGGTATGATTTTCTTTATTACAATTGTTAAATCTGTTTTTGAAAATGTCCATTCAATTTGGAGTGAATGCATTTAAAATATTTGTTGGTTATTCTTTTAGATGCTACAACAAAGCAATTTGTTGTTAGCTGTTATCAACCATACAAAGTCAACTCATGTCTGCAGGACTAAACTGTACCCCAGAAAACAGCCAAGTCAGAAGCTGTGAATGTGATATGCACATGAAACATTGAAGCCCATGAAAAGAAAACTGACAGCATAATCTTTTATGATAATACATGGCATCAGATACATAGTTATTAAGCTATAAAACATGAACAGTGTGCAAAATGGCAAAGAATCAAATTAGATGAATGAAAGCCTGAGGAAATACTCAGTTAAATTCAAGGGATTTGAAGCAGCGGGGCAAAAGATAATATTGTTTCTCCCATGGCAAATTAGATTTTCACAACATTTGACAAAGTCTGATGACGCTGTGCCACATACTGTAGATAATGACAATAGATAGATAGATAGATAGATAGATAGATAGATAGATAGATAGATAGATAGATAGATAGATAGATAGATAGATAGATANATAGATAGATAGATAGATAGATAGATAGATAGATAGATAGATAGATAGATAGATAGATAGATAGATAGATAGATAGATGGATAGATAGTGCCACCTGCTGTTTAAGTAAATCAACTTACAGTTCCCACTCAACATTGTCCAACAGAGAGGAACAAGATACACAGGAGAAAAATGCATGTACTGTAGGATCTTAACACAATAATTCCCATACAGACACAGGGCGCAAAACACCATTTACCATAAACAAAACCGCCTGATTGCACAACATTGCCACATGAGAGAAATAAGAGGAAGCCTGTATACACGCTTCTGCTTCATGTAGTTTTTTTCCATTCCCATTATGAAAACCTCAGGGATCTTCTTCACTGGTAAGAGCAGCTCTTTAAAATATATAACTATACAATGGCAGAGTAACAACTAACCTATATCACTTGAAATGGTTTTGGCAGTTTGCAGCTCCACTTCTCTGTCTCTTCTGGTTAACAAAACATGCTGTGGACTCAGCCCATCTGTCACCTCCAGGGGTGGTAACAGCCGCATACGGATGACCTGTGACAGTCTCTTGTCAGTATGACCATCAGTTCAGAGAATACACAAAGTACTGGTGCAAAGGACAGATATATGGGCTGTGTACCATAGTGGTGAAAACACCCAAGAACCGACATAGTGACAGAAGCTCCATTGCAGATGATAAGGAGGCAGGAGTCTTCACTGTAACAATGACGTCTGTCAGAGAAAGTCATCAGGATATGTACTGGTGTGTCATCGCCACACCTGGAAGTAACATCCACACTGGTGTCAGACTGCACGTCTCCCACACAGGTAGCTTACATTTCAGCTGGCTTAGTCTCAGATACGTCATCAAATGTAATACAATGCTGCTGCAACTTCTTGTTATTCTTGCTTAGCATAGCATTTGGAAAGACTAAAGCTCATATAACTGACTCTATCTTGACTAAAATTATGTTTTTTGTTGTTTCTATGTTGTTGCTGTCTGTCCTTAATGAATTACATTGTGTTGCTTTAATATTGTAGCCAATCGATCATATAGCTGGACAACATATGTTATTAATCAAGAAATATTGGCCCCATATGATGGCAAAAATAAATAGTATATAAAGGAAATTATTAGGAGACCACAGTCAGTACATGTTTTGCATTTCCACAGTGATAACAACCACATCAGCCAATTCATCTCCACAACATGAAATACTGTGAATATATAACAGTAATAATAATAATAAGTAATAATAATTTCTATATTGTCATTGAATGACATATTAAATAAACACATGAACTATTATGTACAACAAAAACAAATAACTCTAATCCTAGTTTTGTGTTTGTTTTACCTATGGTGGGCAACTCTACGTTGGATCCTCTTTATTTTAATGTTGTGTTGTTTGATATCAACACATATCCTTGTGTGGATGATAAAGACTGCAAGGAAAATATTGTCCCAACGACATTTTTCGACATCAAAACTCAAACATTTATGAGTGAGCTCTGCAAGACCACCATTTTGAATCACTGATGAATTATAAACATGTTCATACTGAAGGTACAAAATCATTCCTCTACTGGACACTCATTTAGTATGTGAATTAAAATGAAAAAATAAACCAAGGGAAAAAGTGGCTTTCTGGCTCTTTTTTTCTTAGCATTTAAATGATTAAAACCTCATTCATTTCAGCACCAGGGCCTAAGATAACTTTGGGCCCAATGTTTGAATACCTAAGCAGCTTAAAATTAGCACCTCTGGGGAACTGAGGCTCTTGGCTTTCATTTAAGTTATTTGCAGATCGCATATGGACGGTCGCCCTGCGATGGACTGGCGACCTGTCCAGGGTGTACCCCGCTTTTCGCCCAATGTCAGCTGGGATTGGCTACAGCCCCCTCGCAACCCTGTACGGAGGATAAGCGGTTGATGATGGATGGATGGATAGATGGATATGGACAGTAATAGAGGTTGGTATTCATTTTGCATTTAAGCACCTGTTTCTAGGGGTCAGTGTTGTACTCCAAAGATCTGAATGCCATGCAGAATGATAAAACCCTTCATGAATAAATGAAGGAGTAACTTTTGTGAAATTCTGCTTTTAAAAGACAAATATGGACAAATTATAAGTTTGAAGACACTGCTCTATTTTTTGTTAATTTAATTCAGGATCACAGAGGTATAGTTTCTTTACAACAATGCACACACAAGCTTCCTTTGAAAGTCCTACAGCTGAGATGGAGTGTTTCTCTCCATCTTTGCAAACTGGTGACTTCCAAAAGCTAAATTAAATTCCAATGTTTATGATATTATATTTTCTAAAAGAGGCAGCTGTGATTTGTAATATGTGTCAAGTAAATTTCATTAACCTGCTGTTTGTAGTTGGACAATTGTGTCTGCTGGTCTTTGCTTTCAGAGAACAGCATATATTAGCAGTTTATTAGCTGTACCTACAGAATCTAATGCAATAACCCATTAAATCGGGTTTTTGTGAAGCATGTAATGTTCAGTTTATGTGTGTCAGAGAGGTATCAAATTATTAAGTCTGTGGTAGTGCTGTATTGGAATCCATAATTGTTTGTGTTTGTTATTCTGTCACCCTCTTGTGTATACAGCACATGGGAGTGGACAACATTAGAGACACCTTCAAGGTATTTTTCATGAAAACGAAACGAAAAGCAGTGTTAGTGTGATTAATAACTTTAATGATGGGTCCATTGTAATCAAGTGTCCCAGTAAGCCATAACAGTGTGACTGTGAACAAGCAAGCACAACAGAACCCTAAAACTCAAGCAGTTAAATGGAATTCAGCCATCATTAATTGTATTACTGTACAACAAAAGAGCATTTTAGTCATATTGTATGTATTTCAGGGCTATTGTAGGCCTATTCTACATGTTTTTATATGTTACTCAAATCACTTTCTTTTAGGCTATCTATTTCTGTCAAATCTATCAATCTTCTTGTTAAAATACAGAATGGCCTTCTACCTGTAGATGTGAAAGAGGTATAAATGATCTCAGACTCAGGTGAGGATGCAAGGTGTGTGGGATTTAGCAGGTTACGTCATCACTTTTGCTGCAGGAACCTCGCATGAAGTCGTATCAATCCAGCCACCATTACCAGAGAAAACTATCTTTCAAAGTAAAAGCACAAGTCGGAAACAAGTGAAGACTCCTATGAATAATTTATGGAACAATGACAAATAGTATAAGACAATACCTAAAATTAACAACTGTGGATTTTATCTTGACATATTTATATATGCTTTGGTACATAACTCGTATTACGTCGCGTCAGATTTCGCAACACATACTAAATGTTTTACTTGGTAGTGATGTCCGGTATTAGTCTGTCTAACTTGACAGTCGTAGTGTAAGTCGGGACTTTGACGCTCAGCTTCTCCCTGACTGGACGAAGTTGCTGCTCGCTGGTGCCAACGCCCGGCGAAATAGACAGCTAACGTTAAATAGCGGAGGTACGGTGGGTATTGGTAGGTAACTCAAATGATTTCTGTCATCTTTCTGTGCGGTTAGATTACATATAAAAGTTGGCCATATCGGTTTCATGCTTCGTCTTTTTAGCTTGAAGTCGGGGACAGCGACCAAGCTAGCGTTAGTTTACAAGCTGACGTTAGCCGGCCGGTTGCTAAACCTGCTAACGAGCTAGCATTGTCTAGTGAATGCTAGCACTGCGTTAGCTTAGCTCGCTAATCGATACGCAAACAAATTTCTGTAGCCGTTATTACCGTTACGCGTTTGTTAAATTAAGTTAACTTAGACAGTGCCACATTGTGAGATTGGTCCATTGCATTACACATACTAAAGTTAGCCAGGCAAGTGAGTAACGTCATTAGCTAACGTTAGCATGTTCGACAGTTGTGGTAATTGGGTGCGACATTTAACGCTAGATAACACTTGAAATAAAATAATTATTATGGGGCCAATGTTAATACAAGTCTAAAATATTACATGGACTAATGAGCTTTTTCCTCTCTCGGCAGCCAACGTTATTGTCAGCCAAATCAAAAAGCACAGAGATGCAGACTATCAAATGTGTGGTGGTGGGTGATGGAGCAGTGGGAAAAACCTGCCTATTGATTTCGTACACCACCAACAAATTCCCCTCTGAATATGTACCAACAGTAAGTACTTTTGTGATTCACTCACAGTGCATACTGACAGTCAGTCATATTTTGGTTAAGATAATAAAAAATACAGTTAAACAGACTATAACATGGCATTCTTTCTTTTATCACAGGTTTTTGATAACTATGCAGTAACTGTAATGATTGGGGGTGAACCCTACACCCTTGGCTTATTTGATACAGCAGGTAAGATTATGTTTTACTCTTTCAACTTAATTGCACCTGTTATTGAAGAAGAGCAGTTATTAGTCTGCCACATGGTAAGTTAATTTGTGGCATGGTCTCTCTATAGGTCAGGAGGATTATGACCGGTTACGACCACTAAGTTACCCACAGACAGATGTCTTCTTAGTCTGTTTCTCAGTTGTTTCGCCTTCCTCATTTGAGAATGTTAAAGAAAAGGTGAGTACAGTGTTTATCTAAAAGCAGGTGAGTTGCCCACCTTCAAATCGAATAGCTCTTCATCTTATTTCAAATATCTGAATGCAAATTGCCTTCATGACATACTCCAAATAATTGTACTCTGCTCTGTATTATTATGTGATTGCAGAATATATTTCCTGAGACATTTCAGAAATGTCCAGCTAACTGGATCCTCTTTTGTTAATGGCTCTCTACTCATAGAAATTCACTCATAACAAGTTGTGGTCATGGTGGTTAGAAACTGTTTTAATATATTTTTTTGTGACCAAATTTCATAGCAAAAGAGTAAGTGAATAAATAACAATAAAATAATAGTTCATTTTCACAATGATACATACACATACAAGTGCTGACACATACACTTAAATGTATTTGTGTATATATTTACAACCAATAACATTTGTGTAGGGTTGTAAATTAACTTTTTGGCACAGGCCAATTGCACATGCCAAAATTCCTCTATGCTGGAAAAAACCTGTATCCCACCCTGCCTGCCATCTCTTTCCCCTCAATCTGCAACAATCTGAGCTTTTTAGAACAATTATATTTTGTCATTAAAATTGACAATATAGCATTTTCATGCATAATATCCTTACTTTTTTCTTTTTTCCCCGCAGTGGGTTCCTGAGATAACTCACCACTGTCCCAAGACCCCGTTCCTGTTGGTAGGAACTCAGATCGACCTGCGTGATGACCCCTCCACAGTGGAGAAGCTAGCCAAGAACAAACAGAAGCCAATCACCCCTGAGACAGCGGAGAAGCTTGCCCGTGACCTTAAGGCAGTCAAATATGTTGAGTGCTCAGCCCTAACACAGGTAAGATCTCCCATTGAACAACACTTACAGCTGCTGTGGCAAGCATGTGTTTAAATGTTTCCAAACAAGGGTGGAAGTACTTTGCCCTGTCTTTTGCTAACAGCATTTGGCTAAAAATCCCTATCTAATTGTGTGTCATGTGCCTGTCTTTCTCCCTTGTTTTCCTCTTTCTTCTTTCTGTAGCGGGGACTGAAGAACGTATTTGATGAGGCTATCTTAGCCGCTTTAGAGCCCCCTGAAACTCAAAGAAAGAGAAAATGCTGTTTGTTCTGATGTCTTCTTGCATCTTGCTTTGCCTCTCGATCGCCTGCTGCTTAGTCATTGTAAAGAGATGTCTGTCACCAATAACCACAACACTCTTTTAAACTTTAAAACTTTGTGCCCATTAACTTTTTTTCCTTCTGTTCATGTGTGCTGTCTTTTCAACTTGGCCTAATCACAATTATCCATGCTGCCTGATATGACAAGAGTGCCAATTCAGACAAGAGCCAGTTCTTTCTGTTGTCAGCACCTTGTGTGCAAGTCTGTGTAACTGTACATGACTGAGTTTGTTTTGGTTAAATTGAGACACTACAAGTTTAACACTACAAAGCATTATGCTACATTCTGTCTTAGACAGTAATAACATGTTTTCTACTGCAGCATCAACATTTTCCATGGGCTTTTGTCTTCACTCAGACAACTTGATCATGAGGGAAAGTCTTGTATAATGTTATTTGAATAAAGGAAAAAAAGTGATCGCCCTACTCCATTTCTACTTAGCCTTCTTTTGCAATTAGTTCCCTTAAGATGTTAATTTGTATTTAAAACATAGCCCTGTTTTGAATGTTAATATTTTATTTCCACAGAAAGGATTAAAGAATGTGTTTGATGAGGCAATACTGGCTGCCCTGGAGCCTCCTGAACCTAAGAAAAGACGTAAATGTGTTCTGC
>JAPMOB010218942.1:0-13134 GCA_029875015.1 Lepomis gibbosus | reverse complement strand
CTGTCCGAGAGGTAGGAACTGAGCCAGGTGAGTACAGTACCTTCGATACCAAGGTCTTTGAGTCTGGTGAGCAGGATGTTCAGGTTCAGGCATGTTCAAATTGTACTGTTATTGTCCTTTCAACCTCTGTCCTCTCTCCTGTCACTCCTCACCTCCTCTATCCTCTCAGTAAAAGACTTTAAAGTTGACACTTTCTTGTCCACTTCAGTTGCAGGTCAGGATGATTTCAACTGCTGAGTGATGACAAAATTTTAATTGGACACAAGAGACCACAAGAAGAGTATGATAACGTAATCGTAACAAACCAACCTGAATGTGGTTTCATTATGTTTGAGATTGTGATTTAAGGGCATTACATGTTATCTAGGAGGCAGCCACATTTTACAGCACCTTGAGTAAAAAAAAAACTTCATCTCAAAATCTCAAAGCAGAAAAGTGCAAATGCCATTTTAATTTTTTCCCATTCAGATGTGTGAGTTTACATCACAGCAAAATCCCTGTTAGGCTAAGGACAAGTGGCATCGTTGCCTAGCAATTTTTTTAAACGCAGCAAGTTGCTATTTTGTTTTTTTAATAATTCACCAACAGTGTGAAACATTTCAGCATCTGAAAAAAGCAATCTGTGAGTAAAAGAGTAACGTTATTTCCGGCTAGAATTCGATGGTTGAGATTGTAGGCAGGGTGCAAAGTACGAGGGAGCCAGGGGGAGCTTGGCTTCTCTTAACAAGATGATAGCTCCCCTGAAAACATGATTTGTGTCTCTAAAATATTGACAATATGTAATGCATTTCTTTTTTTCTTTAACATTTTCATCATGGATCATGCCTAAATAGAAATCTATGTTCATCCTATTTCACCCATCCTCAACCATAGTCCTCAACCCACCTGCTTTTAATCAGAATGTTTTTATATTTTTTTATATGTAATTTTTATGACAAAGATCTGTGTATATATGCAATCTGCACATCACTAGAACCTACCCATGTAGGCACATCTTACTCTCTGAATAATGTCCCCATTGTCCCCATCAAATAGCAGTGGAATAAACTCCAAAGTGCAAAAGAAGTGCAAATGCAAAAGTTGTGTAAAGCTTTACAATTCAGAGACCGTAATATTGTAATATAACTAATTACTCTCACAAGACTAACTAGTAATCTGTATTGTACTACATTTTGCAAGTAACTTGCCCAGCACTGCTAATGAAATATGGCTAAAAGTTTGGAAACGTCAGATGATTGTGTTATAGCAATTGATGCTAATAACGTAACTGCAGCATAAAACTTTGTGTTCTGCATTTCTGCACCTCCTTTATCCTTCATACTCACCTCTCTCCTATCCTCCCAGACAAGACTCCCTCCTCCTCCCAGTCTCCTCCTAATCTACTCCTCAACTCCTCAACTCACAAATGTCACACTCCCAACATTTGTTCTTCCTCTTGATCTCCCCCCAAAGACACTGTAACCCTCTTTTCAACCTCTGCTGTCTTTTTCCCTCCATTTCCCTCCTCCTTTCATCCCAGGAAAAGCTTGTCCTTTCATCGCCACCTTCCCCTCCTCTCTCGCAGCTCATCGGCCTCCCAACCACTTTCGCCTTTTCCTCAGCTGTGCCAAAGGAAATCATCCATGAAAAATGTTTTCACCCTCCATAATTGCCACTTCCTGCATGTTCCCCATCTCCTTGATGCCAGAGCCACGTGCTTGCTAAACTGATGTTGGAGAGAGATTGGCTCACACACATACACACATACTGTTTGCACACACCAACACTTCCACGTAACTAAATTAAGTTACTTAATGTATGTAACTAACACACTTATTTTACTCCAAACCATGATTTTTTCCTAAGCCATTACCAAGTACTAACCAAACTGACTGTTTCACAACATTAAACACATTTTATTTTGAAAGTCTAGCTGAAAGTATGCATATTTATAATTGCTAACTTGACCATGGAGCCATGAATATGCAACAAATGAAATGCTAAAGGGGTATCCAGTGCATTAAATAGTGAGGCCAAGGGGTCCTGACCAAGTAGGGAATGAGAACATGTTGTATTTGCACATTGACACTAGCAGATACATCAAAAAATGGCAGCTGACACACATACACATACACAAAAAATTGTGATTTTTAGGATTTGATGGCATTTCTCTACGTTTTTAAGAATGTTTTTGACCTTTCTGCTGGTTTTTAAAATCCTTTGAAACCCCATCTGATTAAATGTAAGGTTGAAAACAAAGCTCCTTTTCTTAGATCCTCCAAAACAGAGTGCTAATAGATATCTCACAAAGTGTCTTCTTTTTAGTAAATCATTTGCAATAGCCCATGGGTGGTTCAGGGTCTGCCTTCCTGGCCTTCCCAGACAGCTTGTTAACATGCACATGTTGAGGATGGCAGAGCCCAGAATGTCCTTGTGTAGTAATCTGCTGCTAATGATTTAATGAAAAGAAAAATTGAAGGAGAAAATGTGTAAGTGCTCACCCTACTATGTGAATTCACTTTTGCTGGCTGGTAGCACCATAAAGGATCTCAAGAGACTTAATGTAAAGGCAACAATTGTTTTGCCTTTACATTTGAGAACTAAAGTAAATAACACATGGAATCACATACACACAACTTACACAGACTCCATCTAGAACACACACATTCACGTATACTGACCCACACATACTGCTACCATCAGGCCGACCTAATACTTACAGACACTTTCATTTGGGATGAATGCCAGTGGTAATCCAACCTTAAGCTACAACAAATGACTTCCATTCCCCTTCCTCTACTTCCCTCTTTCCACACGTCTGTCTAGCCGTCCATCAAACACTTCTCTACTGTCGTTATTGGCTGCAACCATTCTAGTGATGTCTTCCTAATTCCATCCCTCCATGTAAGCCATCATCTCCACCTTCTAATTGCCCTTTCCTCTTTCAAATCTCTTAATCAGGATCCTCTCCCCCCTCCTTGTCTCTCTTTCTGTCATCTCCTCTACCTCCATATTTACTCTATTTGCTTCCCTTCCTCCCTCCTTTGTTCCCTTCCCTCAGTTTGCTGCTGTGATGTTTCCAATGTTATGGAAGAGAAACCAGTAATTTTATTGGCATTTTCTTTCATAAACATGCACCCATCTCTCCTCAGGCTCCCATCCCATTGCCATTCCCAAGTTCATTTTAGGTTTCCGTTGCTATGGCAAGCAGGCTGTTGGAATTAGATTTGGGTTATGTTGCCAACCGTGACTGAGTCTTTTCCTCTGTAAGGCTATAACTGAGCCCTGGCAGCTTTTATTGGGGAGCCAAAGGGAAGATGACAGGTGTGCACCAGGGACCTGTTAAAGGTATACCTTGACATTTAGAGATGTAGTGTGGAATTTACTTTGCCCAGCACCCGGGGAGAGCAGTGCACATATTCGCTTTTCACTACCTCTTAAAGTGTTTTGTTGTCAATGTTACTATGTCTTATTAAAACCAATGGACATGGTGGGCTAATGAGATGGCTGTACACAGTAGACCTAAAGAAGCTCATGCTGCCTCTTTCCGTTTTTCTTTTTTTTTAATAATTGCAGAACTAAAACAAAATCTTCTGTCTAAATCTTGTGTGGAGACTATAATGAAGATAATGCGCAAGTAGCTCTACAAGATTATATTTAGAGTAACATGAACACATTTACACTTATAAGCAGACAGCTCCAAAATCAATTTAATAGTCCTATAGTGACTAAAACAGGGGTGGCCAAACATTTTGGATTGTGGACCTTTTTACAGAAAAATATGAAAAGTCATGGACCAAATACTAAGGTCAATGTTTTCATCGATTGGTAATCCATCATTGTAGTTGACAGCACGTCTAGTGTTCAGACTAACACCTTGATTCCACCGGGCACGGCTGTATAATGCTGCGTCTGCAACCCGGTTTTGTTCCGTCCTCTGTGTGGCTTCGAATCCCACAGACGGCGTTTCAGAAGCGGAGCTTTTTACCTGCCTGAATTTGTTCACTTTCTCATAGTGTGTTGATTTGCTAATTTTGCCCTGATATTTTTGTGCTTCTACCATGGGTAAATAGGTTACATAGGTAAATGGTTTCTTTTGATTGTTGACATATGATCAGGAGTCTGCACAGGATATTTTCTTGTGAAAATTGACAGGATTCTCTATGCCATTTCTGTGTCTGGCTGGCTTGATCTATTCTGTGTGCAGCTTGACTAGAATAGACTAGGCGTGTATTCCCCGCGGAGCAGAGTGGAGAGTCCCTTCTTAAATGTGCTGCAGCACATCAGGTGGAGTCAAGCAGGTAGCTGTTAAAGATGAGAGCGACATCTACTGCAGTTTATTAGATTTAAGCTCAAGCCAAATCTGGCAGTGGGCCACAGTTGGCCCACAGGCCATATTTTGGCCATATCTGGACTAAAGGATTACTTTAACTTTTCTTCTTGTCTAGGATGAATACATTTGTGGAGTAAATGGTATGACCAACAAATTTAAAGGCTAATTAGCCGAAAGATTAATTTTGTTTATGGAACTGTTGCCAAACTGACTTTTGACTATGTTGACTTTGCTCCTACCACCTCTGCTGTAGATCTCTGAGAGAGCTTTGAATGATCCATCCAGCTGAAACACATCAGTAGTTTTATCCATTAATTAAAACAGTAAAATTCAACAAAATTATCAAAAAATTAGGTTAATAGGTTAGGTTGATAGCAGTTTCTGTGCTTTACTAATAGGGCAATTGTGCTTACCACCAGCATTTTTAGATAGATAATTATGTAATGTGCCTTTAAGTAAAAACATGTTTTAAATAGGATTTGTTTCCCTAGTGGACATTCAATGATAACAGTACTGCATGCTCTGTTTGAGCAATACCCTCCTCCTGCCCAACTTGTACAGTTTGAGTGTCTCACTAAGTTAAGACATCTGGGTTATTAGGGAAGACACCATCTTTAAGGTTACCTCAGTCTATAACTTATCTGGTTACCTGCCTATCTATCTCCTGCTTAATAGCTAATAGATGTACTGCTTTTAGCTGCACAGATAGTTAAAGGCAACACCGGCATACCTTTGCTCTGCTCCATCATGCAGAAGGAGATAAGGAGAGTGTGTGTATGTGTGTGTGTGTGTATGTTGTTTATACAGAGCGTGATGTGCCCTGTCAGCCAATGTGAAATCATTAGTTATACTAATTGGTTCCTCGCTGTTGGGATATCCAAATCCCTCATTCCTTTCCTCTCCTTTTTTCCCCTTCGTTCATCTTATCTCCCTCTCTTTATGTCCCCCATCCTCTTCCAACCACTTCTGATCTGACATTTCCTCTCTGTCATCCTTCTCTCATCCTTTCATCCAACTCCCTCTCATTTGTCTCTTTCTCTCTTTTACCTCTTCCTTTTTGCAATCATAGCTATTTTCCACACACTTTTTCCTCACTTCTGAAATGAAGAAGATGAATAATTGGGATACAGATGTCTGCTGAGATTATTGTCTGGCCGTGGGGTGTGTGAAAGAAAGAGGGAAAGAGATAGAGCAGCGCTTTCTTGAACATTGAAGATTGAAGAGTAAATAAATAAGCAGGCGAGGCAGTCAATAGAAACCCAGATTGTGTAATGATTCTCGTTTGAAACTCAGCTTGTATCAATCTGAGGATGAGAGGAGTGGACCGAAGCAATACATGTAGTGGTCAGGAGGAGGGATAAAGGCCAGTGGGGGGATAGAAATGGCGGGAAAGGAGGAGAGATGATTGGGATGATCTCATTCTGATGCTCCACTCCACCTGCTCTCTGAATACTTTGTATGTAAGCAGTTATGTGGTAACTAATCCACAAAACATTCTGCCATTTTGGCTTAGTTGCCCTGTAAAAAGAGATCATGCATTATAAAAGAGATAAATAAAAGCAAAGTTTTACATTGCCTTTGTGTACCTATCAAGTGCAGTGCACACAAGACCACATAATCCAGCTGTATTATATTTACTACTACCCAGGTTTGCTGAGTGTCAAAATAATTTGTGGTACTGTGAGTAAATTCATTTAAGAGGTCATATTATGCTTTTTGGCATTTCCCTCTTCTTTATTGAGTTATATATCTTTTTTGTGCATGTAGTAGGTTTGCAAAGTGT
The DNA here is from genome assembly GCA_029875015.1 of Lepomis gibbosus. Taxonomy (NCBI): domain Eukaryota; kingdom Metazoa; phylum Chordata; class Actinopteri; order Centrarchiformes; family Centrarchidae; genus Lepomis; species Lepomis gibbosus. The sequence goes on along the minus strand of JAPMOB010218942.1, from coordinate 7,039 downwards.
AGGTTTGCATCCCAAAGGGAGTTCCCATCTCCCACAGAAAACACTGCTCTGAACTGCCTGAAAACAGCAACAGAAAACATTTGTAGTCTAGCTGTTTGCACGTCATAATGCTCGCCTAGCAACTAGTCTGACACACCCTCAAAAACACCGGTAGAAAAACACACTGAGCTGCAGCACACAGTCACAAGACCTCCGCCTGCTGCCTCTCCCTCTCAAACATTACTACCCTCCAGGCAGTCAATGGAACATAACAACAACAACATAAAGTTGTTACTGTGATGTACAGACAGTTCACAGTTGAAACTTTATGGATGAAAGATACATTTGTTACAAATTCTTAACTCACAAACTCTTGCTCCAGTCTATGTTGCTAACCTGGTAAAGGGATATACAGCTGAGCCGAAGCCGTGTTTACCGGCTTCACACGACCTTACATCTAGAGATAAGATAGACGATGCATCACTCCATAGCTAAAACAGAGCGTTCAACACACACACAGTAAAAAGAGGAGCTGCAGAAATGTGCATTATTACAAAATATGGTGTTTTTTGAAAATTAAACCATAAAAACCTGTTCTGATACAACCCCTAAATAAGATTTTAAACCTGAAAAGCATATTATGACCTCTTTAAAGAAATGTGGAAGAAACAATATCAACTGAAATAATAACGGTCTTAAAACTGTTTTTACATTGTAAAAACTATGAATATGGCTCCGCTCAGATAAATATTAATAAATTAATGCCCTTCAGTTGGCATTATGATTTAATGGCACTTATTCCCAAACCTAATTTGAACTGAAACTGTCCTGGGGCCCCTTAAGATCTGGGACTCCAGGATAGTTTCCTGCTTTACCCGTTGTCAGTTGGTAATCCAGCCTTGAATCCTCCAGTCTGTCCTTATTGATACAAAGTTAGGGTGGGTGTAGCTTTTTGTATCTTTGTCAGTGAGTGACCATTTGTCATTGTTTGTTTGTGCACTGCAGGTGTTTCTTTCCAGCAATAATTTAAGATAAACTTGACTGGGCACATCATCTGTCAAATCTGTTGGCAGCAGTCAAAAAGCCTACCCCTCGACCCAGCCTTCAGCCCACACTGATTGAAACTCCTCCAAGTGCCTTGAAGGTCCAGTTGCATTGGAAATCATTTACGAAAGCCTTTTTGTAAGGTTCTGATTTTATCATGAGGAACACCACTAGAAATGTATCCCCAAAAAGTTCAAATAGCTTTTTAAAATGTGTTGACTGATCTCATCCATTTGGCAGTTTTTTACATTTAAAATATGACATTGTATTGAATTACCTGGTGTAAAATTCTTGTTTTGCGGTGTGTATTAGTTTTTGCTTCATGATCTCATTTGTGTGTGTCCCTTTCTCTGTCTTCCTCTCACTCTCCAACTGATTCCCTTGCTTTTTTCTTCTCCTTTCTTGCCCTCTGCCTCGTTCACTCCCACTCTGCCTCTTCATCAAAAAAAGACCTGTTCTAAAGTAGAAATTCCCCCACTGTCTCCGTAGATCTTTCTTGACGACAACCCCTGTCCACCACAGAAAGTATAGTCATCCCTTACGGCAATGTGCTCTCTCTTTCTCTGTATCCACAACCCCAGTTTCTTTTCATTCTTTTTTCAAAAACACAGCTTTCTCCTCCTCTGTTTTTCTGTTATTTTAGGCACCAAGACAATCCATGAGAGCTAAGTACCCTGCAGCTGTAACATCAACTTCTATGTATTCATTTTCATGTTTTATATATATTTTTATTGTTTTGTTGTCTTTCTTCTTTTCCTTTCTTTTTGTTATTTCTTTTGTTCCTCATCAGTTGCTCTCAAATCAAGGTTTTCTGAATCATTTGTCTTTTGTGCCTACAGATCTTTCTAGATGCCAACACCATCAGGCTGGGCAGCATTCCCCTTGGCAGTGCTGTGGATCCCCTGGAGGGGGCACCTGCAGGTACTACCTACACCAAACAGACTGTGTATGAGCTTTGTGCCTGCGCTAACGGCAAGCTCTACCTGTCCCCGGCTGAGAAAGGCTCTACTTGCCAAACCACCAGTAACTTTTGTCTCTGGAGCTGAAAGTGAGAGGTAGACAGTCAGGACATATGGACTATTAGAGTTTGAAGCTAATGCTAGCCAACGGACTGTATCAACGAGGATGATGGCTTGGTTCGAAGCTAATGCCAGCTAACAGACTGAATCAACATGGATTGTAGCATGGCAAGAAGTCCATGTCCGATAAACAATCGAAATATATGGATTACAGCTTGGCAGGAAGCTAATGCTTGCTAACAGACCAAATCAACATGGACTGTGGCTCGGTGTGAAGGGAATGCCAGCTAAAGGACTGAACCAAATTACTATGGATTGGTCAGTAGCTGCTAGTCAAGAGGATGGATGACTTGGCAGGAAGCAAAAGCCAGCAAGGTTAGTTGGTAGGTATGCCATGACCGCTCGTGGGCATGAATGGACAGTCTCACTCTGGGACTCTCGTTGGCTGTTTGCACACATTGACTGTATAAAAAGATGGACGACATGATAGCTCCCCAAAAGTAAAGCCAAATCCTCTTCATCACCCCCTGGTGGCTGGCTGCAGTATAAGTCATAAACCCCACCCAAAGATGGTTTCTGTTATTTTAGGTAGTTCTTACTGTGCTGATGTATGTTCAAGTGATAATTTTTCACATGATGATTGACAGCTGAGTCGTGCTTTGGATTGAGTTAGCCGGGTGTATGGGCGGAACCTGAGTACCGCAGCTCGTACCCCGATAACTATTGCGCAAGACTTTGCTTTCAAATGACCTCACCAGCACAAGATGGCAGTGGCCATATCTGTGATATTTTAGCCTCATTTTTGTACAGTGGGATGAAGTGGAGACCCGTTGTCCATCTTTATATATAGTCTATGGTGTGCCATTCTTGAATTGCTGCCACGACAGTTTCTGAAAGTCACAAGGATTATGTTTGGGGGTCTACTGAGAACAGCAAAGTCTCTTACACTGAAAGTGAAGTGTGTTCACTGTATGACCAAAACATCCTGGAAAACATGCACCTGCCTTTGTTAGGTAAACAGATATTCTAATGGACTGCAAAATTTCCAGCAGCGACATGGACAAAGAAAACTCACTTGGCTAACAGACATCAGTGTGGACCTTGGTTTAGCCCTGCGGGTAACTAACAAGTAAATCAGAAAATGGTTTAGTCTAATGAGAAGCTAAGGCTAGCTAACGGACCAATCTATACCAGAAAGGCCTTCCCCCTCCTCCCCTCATAGTCTTTCAACCCAAACATTGACCTGTGACCCTTCCGCATTAATCTACGCCTGATAGTGAATATGCTCTCTGACCCCACTTTTCATAGGACAACTAATGCAAATAAATGTGCTTCAACTTTGCATTAAACAACTTTTTCCCCCAGCTTTTTTAAACTTTTATTTTCTTTTAGTTATCTTTTCATCAGATCAAATTGTATACTGGTAATCTCTTGTCTATACTGGTGGTCTCCTGTTCTTTTACCGTAACTTCTCTGTAATACTCCATCTTTCCATATTTTGCTGCTGTTCTTATATTTTCTCTATTCTTTAGTTATGTTGGTCTCTCTGTGCATCTACTTGCACTGGACTGGTGAAGAAAAGATTATTCTGCCTATCAAATTTCTTCCACCGGCTTGGTTAAAGAAACATAAAACATTGTTCTGACTGCTTTCTTAGACTGGAATTTTTTTTTTTACTAAACATCCCAGTTGTACCAGACGCAGGGTTTCTCCTACTCATATTCTGTTCACACAACTTTTGGTTTCCACCCGGAAGTCATTCTATCTGGTCATATGATGCTTTTTTGTCAGAGACAGAAAGCAAATGGAAAAAGAAAAAGAAGAGTAAAGTGAGTTAAGTGTTAAATTAAGGCTCATGTGGGTGGAAGAGCAGAACAACCATTTTACAGTGTGGGGCCAAACCTCCAGTCAGGCAGAGGCAGCAGTCAGGCGACTGCCAGACCAATTTTGGTCTCTTTATGGAGTATTATACATCTTTATCCGTTTTTCCTTGTCTGTCATTCTTTCTTTTTTTCGCCCATTTTGCATGACCTTTCTGCTGTTTTTGCCAAGCCTTTGTGCTTTTCAGTCATGTCAGAAGTCTGTGTCATTAGCCATGTTTCCATCAACGCTTTTTTATGCACATTTTGAAATATTACATTAGGCAAAATTTGAAAATGCTTAATCTTGCACAAAAAGTTTTTAGCTTTCTTGAGGCCTTGGTCAACAAAGTGTTATTGCCCTAAATGGGAGATGGAAACATTTTTGCAGAATAAGTTCTGACGTAGCGAACTTGTAACTCACGTCTAATCAGCTGTTTCAGTTGTTGGCATCTTGCTGAATATTCCCATAACGCGTGGACACAGAGCACTTTGCCTGCTTTTGTTAGATCTATGGCCATCAGTTCTATGCGGCTGGTTTCGTTTCTGGTTTGGAACCCATTCATCTCGTTTATTTTTTTCTCGTTTTTAAATGCATGTGTAACGTCAACTACTGATGTTACCATGCCGGCCTTAACAGTTAATCTCAAAACGTTTTGTAATATTTTTGGGTTGAACATGTTTCCCTGCAACGTTCTGCAACATTCTGCAACAGGCTTCAAGGTATGTTTTCTCCTGTTTGGTGGGAGTGTCACAGGTGTTACCCAATCAGCTGCAATAAGTTTGTAAACACAACGGTGTTACAAAGGCAGGAAAATGCAGTGCGCTTGCATACACTACAGGGTGTTTGAGGCACCACCGTTCCGTTGAAACAGCGCTACATTTTGAACTCGGCCCTGGTTTATTTGTTCCAAACCAGCTGATGGTAACAGACATAAATCGCATTTACTTTAAAAAATTTTTTGCAACATTTCAAAATTTCGCTTAAAATTCGCATGACTGCGGTATGGAAACATGGCTATCGAAAGACATTTCTGCTGTTTGCTCTCACTCTCTTTTTTGTTCCTTATTTTACTGTAGTATTTTTTCCTCTCATCACTCCTTGTATAACCTCGTCAACACTCCCTATTTTCTTTCCAGCAGTTACATTTCAAAATGTTGTCTTATCTTCTTATCTTTTCGTCTCTTACCCATCACTTGATAAGTGACTCTCCTTTGGCCATCCCAAACTCAAATATCAGGAAAAATGTCCTTTTGGCCTCACATTATGACCCCTTCAAAAGTTCTGCAACCTAAGCAAGAAAAGTCTAGAAGGTCCAAAATATTATTTTGGGGGTATTTGTTATGTATTCAATCAATCTCAGATGGGGGGATCAGTGTGAATGCCCTTTAGCTGGCTAACCTAGTGCCCAACCTCTGAGATGGCTGGAAATCGTAGGAAATCAGCAAATTTGTTTGGCAGAAGTCCCCCCCCTGGAATAAATTATGGATGAATTTGTTTTTTGTGTGTATGGACTAAACTGGATTAAGGCCCTGAGGCGTACTTTCTTTTTTTTTTTTTTAAACAAAGTGATACACAGGTGCCTTTGCTGCTGTTGGTAAAAGCACATCACAGTCTGAACGTTCACACTACCCTCAGTGGACCATCTGCAAGTGTCTCTGGAAAAATCTATTTATCAATCTACCTATCTATCTATTTAGTTTTCTGTATTTTCCTCCTCTTCTCTCCCAGTTTTGTAGAACTCTCAGTATATCCAGCTGAAAAAAGAACAATTCAATTCTGGTTTAAAGTTTAATTTTCAGATGTGTTCCCTTATGGTTTTATTCTTGATAATAAAAAAGCACAAATTATGCCATGTATATAACAATACCTATAAAATACAAAATAAAATAATATTGTTTTTAAAGATAATCTCTTGAGTTTTTCTAATTGTGTAATTTGTATCGCTTTATGTTTCTAACTGAAGTCTTTTTACTTTAAACTGTGTGTTCTCAAGAGAAATCAAGAGAAAACGCTTGTCTGCCGATTACAACCTAAATAACGTCTTGGGTTACATATGTAATCCTTGTTCCCCGAGAAGGGGAACGAGACACTCTGTTGGTTGACGACACTATGGGAACGCCCTTGGGCGTGGCAGGGCTGAACTATGAATGAAAATACTCCAATCCTATTGGTACTGCTCTAAACGGTAGCGTGTGACATAACTGGAGGTGTATATAAGCACACCAGCACACAATACTCATTAGCTTTTACTATGAAGCAGGCACTCCAGGCAGGGTGAGGTGTGGAGAACCGACGCAGTGTCTCGTTCCCCTTCTCTGGGAACAAGGATTACATACGTAACCCGAGAAGTTCCCCTTCGAGGGAAACCGAACTGCGTCGGTGACGACACTATGCGAACGAAATAGCCACTACGCCGTGCCGAAACCCTGCCTACCCCTAGCGTGCAGCAACCTGTGGGCACGACTAAGAGGAGAGCGCTCTGGTACCGGGTGCAGAAGGAAGGTCCAGACTACAGAACCGGATGAAAGTGTGAGGAGTGGCCCAGCCAGCAGCCTCACATACATCCCGGAGGGAAGCCCCTGAGATGAGGGCCCTGGAGGCAGCCATGCCTCTCGTAGAGTGAGCCCTCACTGCCATAGGTGAAGGCAACCCGCGCACCTGATAGGCCAGGGAGATGGTCTGAACAATCCAGTTGCTGATAGTATTCTTGGAAGCGGGGAGCCCAGCCTTGTGGGACCCGAAACACACCAGCAGCTGGTCTGATTTCCTCCAACGGGAGGACCTCTGAGTGTAGATACTCAGTGCTCTGACCCGGCAGAGCGAATGAAGTCTCCCGTCCTCTGCCGTCATGTGAGGTGGAGGATGGAATCCCTGTAGCACCGTGGGACCCGCCATGTTGGACGGCACCTTCGAGATGTAGCCCAAACGTGGGTGCAGGATGGCCCTTACCCTCCCCGGGGCAAACTCCAGGCTTTGAGGGGATTCTGAAAGTGCTTGGCATTCCCCCAACCTCCTCAGAGAGGTGATAGCAAGGAGAAAGGCCATTTTCAGGGCTAGGTGCTTGGCATCAGCTGACTCTAAGGGCTCGAAGGGGGCCTCAGCCAACGCCTCGAGAACCACTGCTAGGTCCCAGG
>JAPMOB010218939.1:0-15580 GCA_029875015.1 Lepomis gibbosus | reverse complement strand
AGTACGGGTGGTTGATTGGAGTTATTGAAAGAAGCGCAGGTGGTAGGATGAGTGAGGGAGGCGTGGTCCTGTTCCTGAACTTCAGTTTACAACTCCATTAAAGTTTATTTGCACAGTATTCAGTAGCATCGTGTTTCTACTTTGCATGACTTATAAGACCCAATCAGAGAGCCGAGCGTGAGCGGCGGCGCCATCGTTTCATCCATTTTTGACCGTCTTCACTAAAACACCCTCTGTAGTTTTGAAACGCAAAAAGGGGTCGGCAGTGTTTCCAAACTTTTAGACCTCCGTTTTTGTCGTTTTAGTCTGGACGGGAGGTGAAAACGTCACAAAAGGTCTACGTTTTAATCCGATAACGCAGTAGTGTGGACGGAGCCTGAGACTGATTGCAGTAACTCTGGGCACCTGGGCTAATCGCCCTGTAGAGTATTTGCAACAGCTTATTCTCATTCTTGGAGAGGTCGCTGCTGGGCTGAGGACGGACCTCTCTGCTAACTTGCTACCATCTGTTTTCCTCCACAGGTTCCACCTTTGCCTTAGTTTCTGGGCATGCTGTTTTAGTTGGCAGTTATTCTTTCTTGCACATTGCAACACCCTCACACACATTTCCCATGCATCCATCATCCCGACCTCACTAAAACCACTGATGTTCGTACCCAATACTTGTTCACTTTCCCTTTGGTACCAGCTTTAATTTGGTTAATTTTGGTTTAAATCAGCATATTTTGTTAAACTTCTAGCAGGGTGGGTCTCCCTTTTGAGCCAGGTCATAACAGTCTGTAAATCAGCTATTGTAAGGCCTCAGTGCCGAAGGTGAAGAGACCAACAGCCAAAACAATGAAGTTTGCAAAGATATTATAAGATGAACAGATGACTTTCAAATAGGTACAGTATTTAATCTATGACTGTTCTTAAAGGATAAACATAAAACATAAACGCAACAAGAAACATTTTCTCAGATGTTACAGTCACGAAAGCGGCAGGTGAAGTTAAACCATCTGTATCCCGTCACCTTTTACAGCGCAGGTTAGAGAACGAGAGGCGACAGTCTCAGGTGATTAAACACTGGAATAAATTACCTGTTTGGTAATTTATTCCAACATGTTGCAGTGGAACATATGTTGTGAGAAAAATGTTGTTCCCCTTAAGGGGGCCTTTTGTTAGCGAATCGTTAAATACCTTAAAAATAACAAGTGAGAACAAATCACCTCTATTCAGCCTGTAGTTAAAGTTAGAGAAAAATGAAATTCTAAAATTAAAACCAGACATTTTCATTGTATTTCCTGCTGTTGTCATCACTGTAAATTGCTCATTCAAACTCTAATCAATCTGTTCGCTCAGTCATTTGATTAATTTAATGTAACAATTTTGTGAAACGTCTTTTTAAATATGAAGAACATCACTGGAAAGAATAAACACAAGCGGCCCGACGACAGGATCAGTGTATTGCTCTTACTTTTATAATTTCAGATTTTCCTACTGAAGTTTTTCTGAACATGTCCAGCTGCTAGATGAGATGATCTGAGCAGATAATAATGTTGATGCACTCATCAGTTACAACAGAGCTGAACTCGCAGCAGCGAATGTTTTGCCACCTCTTTCTGTTTCTGGCCTCTCAGGCTACACACAGACTGCCCTCCTTTTTTAGGAGGTAGAGGGATTTAAAATATGTTAAATCTATATTTTCATATACTGTCCTAAAGAGATATTACAGTAAAGCATAATTCTCTTTGTAGAAAATGAAACAATCAGGTATCTACAAAGGAAAGTGAAAATGATTAGTGGGGTTCCAGTACAGAAGTTTACCTGGCATTTATACATTTTTTATTTTTTTTATACTTCCATTATTTAGGAAAACACAAACAAATGTTTTTAGGGTATTTTTTTATTTGCTTGATTAAATTTCTGAAACCAAAGCTACGGCCCTCGATGTGGTAAAATCCTAAAATCAGTCTTCTGGTGTATCTTTAGCTCCAGTTCAAGATTTCCTGTATTGTTGTGTCTCATTATACAAGTCTAAGAAATCAAATTCTCCAGTTTTGACCTTTTGACATTGGAGCGATAATAGTAGCAATAAAACAACATTAAAAAAACAGTACAATTGTACTGTAACACAAAGCACAATACAATGATGACAATTATAATATAAATAATGTGCAGTGTGTGTGTGTAAATGTATAATGCTGGTTGCATGTGTGTGCACAGCTGGTGTGTTTGTGTGTGTGTGTGTGTGTGTCACAGTCAGTTAGTGTTCATCAGCCTGGTGGGTCCTGGAGCCTGCTGGTCCACGCCTTGAAGCTGTACCACCTCTTGCCAGGTGACAGCAGCTAGAGTCGTCTATGGTTGTGGTCTCTGATGATCAGAGACCACATGAGGAACTCACTCACAGCACATCACCCCAATCCTAAATAACCGTCACTGATTCACAGTCAAGTACAACATCACCTACAAAAAAAAAGTAATGTTAGTTTTATCTCTGATGATCCAGCTGTGGTTGAAGGAGGAATTCTGCATATTTTAAATATTTTAACATTTTCTTTTATTATATTATATTATATATTATTTTATTATATTCTGAATATTCAGTTTTTAAAAAACTGTGATATTTGACATGCAGTATACTGTATAATGTAAACACATGAATATTAATGCAACAGTGCTGCTTCCTGCTGTCAGAGCGACAGTAGGTGAACCCCGGGGCTTCAAATATGTCATATACTACGTTTCACTCCTCAAACATATATCTGCTGATGAACCTGCTGCCTGTGATCCGCCCCGCTGTGAATCATTTATCAGCTTACAAACAACGATACACATTCAAGATTAAGAACACACAAATCGCAAGGCTCAAACAGGCGAGAAGATGGAGCCAAAGGGCTGCATTTCAAAATAAAATGAAACTTTACGTGATAGAAAGACACAATAAAAGACACTGAGATATTGAATTGCGCTTTTTAAAAAAATCTATAATGAATATTTAACATTTTCACTAAACAACAACAACAATAAGAACAAACAGCAGCAGAGTGGAGTCGAAGCTTTAATCAGCCTCTTATGAATGTTAGAGTGATTGTGTTGTGCTTAAGAAACAGACCTCCCACTGGAAACACACACACACACACACACCAACTGCACACCGCTTGTTTACAGACAAACATTTGAGGAAAACAGGATGTAAAATAATCATCTAAGGAAAAACAACGCTTGTTTATAATCAAAACAATTCACAAACACGTGATTTCTGAATTTGTTTGAGTGTGACTGTGTGTGTGTGTGTGTGTGTGCGACGGCAAACAGTGGGACGTTTATTACACTTATACACTGACACTTATGTGCTCACAAATTAAAGGATAAAGATCAGCATGACCTTAAGCTAGAGTGCCGGTTACGTTCAAGCCCTCGCCAAACGAGTCCTCTCACCGCCAGGCCAACCCGTCCTCATCTCATTCGTCACATATAAACGCTTTGACAAAACCGTGGCTATTGTACGTAAAACGTTGATTTTGCGTTTGTATGATACGCTGCAGTTTGCTAATTTAGGCACTAACTTCTGTTAAGGTTAGGGTAAGTTGCCTTGAGGGACTGTCAACGCTTTAAACACATACTTCGCTAGCTAGCTCAGTAGTTAGCGACCGAAAGCGCTACCAGCATTTCCGGTCACCCCAGGGCGTCTCATAAACACACACCTATGGGCGTCAAGTATCCCGTTTTGGCCGGGAAATTCCCGTATTTTACCCTTCTTTCCCGCCGTCCTCCCGTATTAGTATTTTCCCGTAAATCTCCCGTATTTTAACCTGCGTTATTCAAAAGTAATAATACAACAGGAGGGTGGAGTAAAAAACAAAAAACACATTAGGTGCGTTTGACTTCATGCAGCGCTATGCAGGGCTGACTTATGGGGATGCATGCTGGAGTTAAAATAAGGCATGAGGGTAAGAAATCGTGTCCGACTTTAGCCGGTGACGCAAAACGTCACCATGTCACATGACATTAAAAACTAGCGTGAGCAAGGCCACTGCAGGCGTCGAGTCCGGCGGCCGCAGTTGCTCTTGTCAGGCTGCACAAAGTTGGAACCACACTTTTGCCTGGTCTCACGACATTTTTCTTTGCAATTGCCGCAAGATCAGCCATTGATCTCAGCTCACAGTAAGCTGCTGCAGGTAGAATGTGTCCGACTTTACGGCATCGTTTTTATACCCCGCCCCTGCAGTCACCTGCAGCTCACTTTAGACTATCAAGTCGGCGAAAGTCAGCCGCCCTCGTCTCGAACGCACCTATACCCAATCTGAGCTCTGTCTCAAGCCTCGTGATAAAAGCCACCTGCAGGTAGACGTTAGACAACAGAACTGTTTGCGCTCTACTCTCATGTAAAATTAACCACCCTGGCCCCGCCCACAAATACACTCCTTCCAAAAAAGTCAAAGTGTACAAATTTGTACAATAACTCACTAAAAGAGTAAAGAAAAGTTACGTGTTTTAATTAAAAGAAAAACTTTAAAAGAAAAGCAATATGAAATGAAAAGAATGTGTGGAATGAAAAAAAAATGTAAATGTAAAGACAAGCAATGTTAAATGAACAGAAAATATGCAAATAAGCATTTAAATAAATGCCCTTCATATGTACCCTTTTGTGTTTTCATTTAGGCTTAGGCTTTCCCTTATTTTCTGCAGTCCAGACTAAAACGGCAAATCCGAACACCTAAAATGGAGAAAATTGAAAGCGCTTTATGTTTTAAAACTCCTGGTTTGCATATGACAGGTCGGAAACGAAGGCGTATGAAGCACAGACGCTTACATTTGGCTTCCTGATTGGATCATAACCTATCTTTCCCTGATTTGTCAGGCAATCACATGACCCCTCTCCCGAAGAAGACATCACCCTGGACTACTAGTAGTGAATGTATCATGAATAACAAATAACAAGCTTGATGACTTTATAGCAGCTCTTCTACCATCGAATCTTCTGCAACCGCAGAATAGACATTCTGCTTCCTGTTTACACTGGCGCGCTCATGCCTCATGTATGCAAATGGTCACGTGATTATTGTCTCTGAACTTTTTTCTCTGTATTTTTGTAGCTATTTCTGAACACGAGTCTGTGGCAATGTGTGAATGTATGAATCTCTTTGCTCATTAAACAGCTGCAATCAATATTTTTGTAATAACAATGTATGAACTGACAGTACGTTGGTGTCTCTGGTAGTGAATCTTCAGCTAATACTGCAGCCTCTCGGCATTACGGAGCTTTTCTAGTGACTTTCAGCTCATTGTTTGTCTGTCTGGCTGCGACTTTACTGTTCCGGTTTCTCTCGGCGCTCTCATGGCATCATTTTGAGAGAAAGGGCTGTAAAAAGTCACCACAAACTGCCTGTTCAGCAGCAAACAGCCACTGTTAGAAGACGAGCTGGGGAACATATAGTGCAGCCTTTAGCAGCTAAAGAGCCAGACGTTTCCCTCAGGAGCTGGTGGAGACCAAACACAGAGCGAACACAGAGAAAATATTGGACTCACATTCATCAGACGACACAAAAAAAACGACTCCACATGAATGATCCCGTTGCTCCTTAACTGCTATTTGATAACAAGCTCAACACATCAACTTAAAAAGGCGGTGATATGTCATTCAAGTTTTAAATAATAGTGATATTGCATAACCATAATTTATTGTTTATTTGTGGTTGCTTCTTTTATTTGAACTAAGAGAAAGAAGTAAATTGAATAAGAGCAATGAAACCATATGAAACACACACACACACACACACACACACATCCCTAAACATACAGCGACGTCAGCAGCAGCAACAAAGCATCTTTAATTATTTTCTCTCTGACAAACAACTTTAATTGGCTCTCTGTGCATATGTGTGTGTGTGTGTGTGTGTCAGACAGTGATCATTAGAAAGAGTTGGGAGCAAGTTGCAACTGTCCATTATATACACCGTGAACACAAACACTCACACGTGTTGATGACTGATTAAGAGGGTGGAAACAAGAACAATAACAAACACCTCAAATGATCTTCTTCAAACAGGTACAAACAATAAAAAAAGAGGCTTCTTGTATCTGAATCCATCAGGGACAGTTTTACCTTGAACAAGGAACTATAAAATACACTGAGTAATGACTCAAAAAACTCTGCTGTAAGTGCGTTTTTTATCTTTCCCACCTGTATCTTGTGACGCCCTGACTGAAGATTTTTCTGTTGCTCAACTTCCTCAGGTGCTTTAAAAGCAAAAAATAAAGCCAAACTACAAAGTAAATGTACAGTAAACTATTATAAATGCATTAACATTAACATATATTTTAAAATACTTTCATTACTTTCAAACTGGGGTTGTCGTATTAAAAGATCATCATGTGTGATGTGACAGCGGTGGTGCGACACACATTGTGTCTTACGTGTTGAAACTGTGACGTTAACAAGAAGCGATGTTTTCAGCGCATTGTGATTCATTTATCACAATTTTATTATCTGAATAACTAACAAGCAGCTCGTTAGCTCCTGCAGTCACGAGTCAAACTGTGGCGTCGACAGAAGGACCAGTTAGTGTGCTGCTTGCGAAGGAAACCGAGTGCCCTCTACCTTACTTTCATATTTGCTTCAGTCCTGACCCTCACCTGCCAACACACCTGCACCTTTTCCCCCTAATCAGCCACTCTCCATGCATACCTGCCCACAAACACCTGCCCGCTCCCAGATCAGATTTGTGCTCCAGTTTTTCACTCCTGTTCTGTTTTTGGATTTTATTATCTCTGCTGACTGACCGCCTTTTGCTGACCTGTTTTTGCCCAGTTAAACCTCACTTTTATCTTACCTGCATTGCTAAATGTCTGTCCCCTCACCAGTATCACGCTACTAGTGTGCAATTTTCATGCATTTACTACCAGATTTTCACCAACAAAAAGTGATTTTTTTCGTGTAGTTTTCTTGAATCATATCTGCAAAATGTAAGTGATCTTATGTTACAGCCTCTGTGCAGCATTGCAAGATGTGTGTGACACCTAGTGGTGTCTAAAAGTCTGAACGCAGGCGCGAGAATAATTAGTGTAAAGATGAGAGGGATGTGACGAGCATCTGATGAAATCAACTCACCTTGTTGTTCATTGTTTATAAAAGACTTTTCTCTCTTCAGAAAGAACCTTGAACCCTCAAGAAAACGTTCCTCACTTTTTCACGACTTGTCATGTTGTTTTGAAAATAAACCGTCACCCAACGCTGCTTTTACTGAAACCAACATGGAGTGATCGAACAAATCAACAAGGTGGTAGGTTAACGGTGAGGTTGAGCGGTATCCCATGATGCCATGGCGTGATGTTTGTTTGTTCTGTGGAAACAGTGTGCGTGTGTGTGTGTTTTCATTGTACTGCTTTACATGTGTTTATTTGGGTTATTTTGTGTGTTTGTGTTTTATGGCTGTTTACTCACCTCTGCACCTCCATACACACACACACACGTGTTGTTTGTTAGACTGTGTACATGTATTACTGCATGTTTGCACGAGATTCTGCATGTTTTCTTGCTTGCCAGCTTCTGTGTTTGCACGCTTGATACCCACCTCTGTGCCCACAATGCCCATGTTGTTTTGTGTGCGTGTGTGTGTGTGTGTGTGTGTGCGTGTGTGTGTGTGTGTGTGTGTGTGCGTGCGTGTGTGTGTGTGTGCGTGTGTGTTGCCCTGTGTGTAGGCAATCAGTCCACGGCCCAACACACACAGTAATAGAGCCCGCGGGGACACAAGCAAGTCTACAGTTGCTAGCTGTAAATTGACCTGTGTGTGTGTTTCTAAGTGTGTGTGTGTTTGTGTGTGTATGTGTGTGCGTGGATGGGTGTCCACAGAGAGCCATAATAACTGTTATCTCTCCCACAGGCCCTTATCATTTCACGCACACTCACACACACACACCTTTATTCAGAGTAACAGCAGCAGTAATAATTAGAGAGCTTTAAACTCTCCTCAGGTCAGAGGGAGAGTCATTGAAGCAGACAGTTAATCCGTCAGTAGTCTGTTTTCACAGTAGAAAGAAAAACAAAAGAGGAAACGTCACATTTAAGCTTACAAATATTAAAGGGCCCGGCTGGTGTTAGTAAATAAACACATAATATAAATTAAGAATAAAAATGAGAGACTCCACAAGTTAAAATATGACAATAAGTTTAATTATGAATACAAATGATTAAAGTTTTTCTCAGTCGCTTTAGTATATTTCTCAGATCAGAATTGAAATTCTCAAAACTACTTCTTCAGGTTCCACATCATCTCGTCACTTTTGCACATCATAAAAGCAATTTCTTATTGTTTTGAACATATTGCACTTGCTTTGACACACTGAAGCAAATGATTCTGTACAAACGTCTGCTGTTTCCTACATTGTCAATTGGTTATGTCATGTTGATCACAATGTATTATACCAGCCTCCGTTGAATAGTCTTACCCCCCCCCAAAAAAATCCAGGCACACGTTCATTGCACTATACGTTGTCAAAATCAAAGTTAAATAATATCAAACTTTATTGTTGTTCAAGTATATTTAATTCAAATATACAGATGAACAAAATGTTGTTTCTTACAGACCATGGTGCACAAACAACACAACAATAGACAACAACAAATCACAACATAGTACAGTAGCAACACAGCACTCAGACCGAACGGTGAACAACAAAAATATGCCATATATATATATATATATATGGTGTGTGTAGAGAGATTATCTATATCTGTCAATCATATTTTCTATCCATGCCTATTAAACTTTTTTTTGGAAATGTCTCCTTACTGTAATTGATGAAGATTTCCATTTTGATATGGATGAGAATCTGTGACCTGACAGACAGGAATATCAGCCATGCTTACATTTGTAATTTTGTAATTCAACCTGGTGCTATGCAGTCAGTCTTCTCTTTTTCTTTTCTGCATCATAATGACATTTTTACTATGAACAGTAAAAATGTAACAGAATCCTTTACAATCTCTTGCAAAGGATAACTTTATCCTGTTGAAATTCATATGACATATTGAAAAAGTGCAGCCTTTGCTTTTCAATTGTCATCGAATGTTAGGCATAGTTTACATCAGACACCACTGACTAGTACACCGTTATATGTATAATATGACTTAACATTTTGACTATCATGTTCATAAACAATGACACAAGGATTTGTCATTCTGATGCACTGACATGTTCAATGACATAAAGATTTGCTTTTGAGAGATAGACTAAGGATTCAGAGCAAGTTACAGGCTTTTGCAGGAAATGTGTTGTGCTGTTATGTTTCGAGAAATGCACTTTCTGTTTCGCCAATGTTAGGAATGATTTGAGAAATGTACCAAAGTGAGTGAGAAAAACTGTAAGTATGAATGATGTGCATGTACGGTTTGTGACAGCAGCAGAAATTGGGTTGTAGTTTGTAAATCATGTCCAACAGCTTTTTACTTTCCAACTCACTGCATAAAGGAAACACTAGCTACTGCATTGGCACTCGCCCTCTATGTAGACGACAACCTGTTATCTCAAAATCTCTCACTCGCAACTCGTTACATATGGACGCTTTGACAAGACCCCTCAAGCGTCACTTTTTAGCGCACTCTGTACCATTTAGCGTTGTTTTGGCACGTGTGGGGCTCTGCGGTCAAGTTAGCAATAATATGCAACACCTAGTTAGACTAAAACATGTGGTTCAATTTGTAAAATGATTGCAGTATAGTTTGGTTTAAGCTTAGGCACTAAAACTGCTTGTTTAGGCAACTACTGAGGAAAAGATAATTGCATTTGTTATGTAAGTTAAGTTACGCCAGTTAAGTAACATTACTTACAGCAGGGATTGGCTCCAGCCTCTTCGCGACCCTGCACACAGTATAAGCGGTTGACGATGGATAGATGGACAAACTGTAGAGAGCCAGCCGAGAAACAGAAAGCAGCTTTGTTTTACTTTGTGGAGAACTTTTAGTCATGAGTATTTGTTCTGAAACTATCTCCTAAAACGGCATAAAAATACTTTCTGCAAAACAAGTAAATAAGAACACATGACTTTTACTTTGACAAGGTGAACACTTCCTCATCGTGTAGCAGCTCATTCAGGCTCGTATAGTTTGAAATACTTCTCACAACTTTTAATTTATCTGTTTCAGTAGAATCAGAATGAAAGCTCATCTGACCAGCTGAGAAACAACTACCTCCTCCCCCTCCTGACACATCACCTTAAATCATGTGTGTGTGTTTAATTGCAGCAGCTCGTTTCTGTCCACGTCTTGCAGGTTGTTGGTTAATTGGTGCTGGAGGCTCAGCTCGTTAACTCTGCTCTCATCTGCCTCACCAAACATCTTCACACCAATTACGACTGCTGCTCGCTCTCTCCTTGTTTGTGTCTCTCTCTCGCTGTCTCTCATATGTTTGTTTTTTTATTTAAACATGTGCTTTACTGCCACGACCATAATTAAGAGCAGTATTGCCAAAGCAGATAAGGTTTACAATGTTTCTGTAATAATTCAGAATACAAGAAAAAGTAAGACAACAAATGATATTCACATTATTGCATTCATAAAAAAACAACACTTGGATAATGAGTAAACCTCTATGACTCATTTAAAAACCTGAAACTTTGCTAAATCCAATAGATGATGCTGTGTATGCATCTTTATTAAAAGAGTGCTGTCGTATCTTTGAATGTGTGCGTCTTTCATGGTATAATTACACACTGTCACCTGTAAATCAATAACAGATTAAGTAACCACCCCCTATGTGAAGGATAGGTATTAGTTTGACCGGTCACAAGGGTAGGCCAGCCTTTATGTAAACCCACTATCATAACCCACTTCTGGTGCTCATGAAGTCCAATTACTGTAACCAAATCGAAGATAGCCAAGATATGTGCTTCACAAACAGGACATTAAAAAGGTGGTGTTGAGCTTTTTGCCCTTTTCCCTCTCCGTTATTGAGTTATATATCTTTTTTGTGCATGTAGTAGGTTTACTGTACAATATTTATCCGAAACAAGGTCCCATGGTTGTCCACCGGAAGGGGACTTAGGCTTTTGCTATTGGCATAAAGTTACTGTGATGTAGACACGGAGCTCAGTTATAATTTTATGGATAAAGATACATTTGTTACAGATTAGTAACTCACCACTCTGAGGGAACATATACAGCTGAACTGAAGCCGTGATTACCGGCTTCGGTTCGGTTGACCCGCCCTTCTCTGCTTCTGATTGGCCAGTAGTCCTTAACTAGGAACTGCGCATGTGCAACTCCCAACAAAGATCATATAGAGACAAGATGTATCACACCATAGCTAAAACGAAGCGTTCAACACACAGGGTGAAAAGAGGCGCTGCAGACACTACTCAGGGTTCAAAAACCACATCTGCATGTTTTTTTTTATTCTAATAAAACCAGAAGTGAGCATCAATTAAAGCATAAGTCAGAGAAGTTTTCTTGTAAACCGTATTTCAGTATCTGCTTTATTGGTTTTATTCTGTATTTTGTGGTTTGTAGTTAAAAATATAAATGCAGTTTGTCCTAGTTTCAGTTCTCTCTGATCTTTACGGTCCAGTAGCATAAATACAACAAAGAAACTCTTTATTTAGACTTATTGAAGGCGCTATTTCATTATGTGTTTCCTAAATATATATATGTAAAAATGTATATAAAACAGCATACGAAGAAAGAATTCAACAATACTTCTTTTTCTCTCCCTTTTCTTCACATCCCCCCTGATTGACATCTCAACAACCAATTACTATTTTGTTACCGTGACAACCCTCTCTCTGTTTCGCCTTGTCGCTCTCTCCCAGCCTCTCCTGCCATTTTTCGACCTCTCTCCCTCTCTTGATTGACATCTTAACAACCAATTACAGCTGACAACTCCGCCTAACCCCCACTTTCCTCTCTCCCCCCTTCCTCCCTTTCTCCCTCTGTCTCCCTCATGAAGCATGTTGTTGTTTGTGAGGCCGCTGCTGTGCTCTAAAGCGCACCATCACGCCCACACAGAAAATCTATTGAACAGACACAGTGCTGTTGTTTACTAATAAGATGTCAGCGTGGGTCCACCGAGGCCACGCCCACTTTGTGACACACAAACATCACTCAGGTGGGTGTCAATGAGGTTGTTGTGGATGTAGCTATAAAAAACTTGGGAAGACCACCGGCCAGGGTTTTCGATGGTTTGGCTGAAGTGGCTCGAATGGCGAGTTGATTGGTTTTGCTTTGTTTTTTTAGGTTAAATCTGAGGAAGTTAATGGGGGTGTCGGAGAGGCTTGGGTGCCAAGCAGGCTCGTAGTTGGATGAGGTAGTTGAATTCCAATCATCTGGCGGGAAGATGAAGATCGTGGCTGAAATTGGAGGGACAGATGTCGGACGAGGGTCTATGTCTGGATTTTTGAGAACCAGGAGAGGGAGTCAGTGATGGAGTTTTGGTGGCCTGGATGATGAATTTCGTTGATAAACTGGATCATGCCAAATGATTGGGAGCGGCCATTATTTATAATTTATGATGTCAATGGCAGTCAGGTTGTCTGTATGAACAACAATGACTTTTTTGGACGACTCACGTCCACATAGAAAGGCAGAGATGATTATGGGATACAGCTCATAGAGGGTGGAAGAAGGAGAGCGAGGACAGTTTTGCCGGCCACTCAGAGGTGAACCTACCATCGTAATAATGCCGAATCCAGTGCAGGATGCTGCGCCGATGTCTTCGGGTGAGTTATGTGGTCGTAGCAGAGAAAGTAGATGCCATTCTAAAAGGAAAGGAAGTCACGCCACATCATTTTACAGGTGTCGTCCAAGACAATGTGTTCATGGAGGGATGGGGCGTCGGCAGACACAGATAGCTAGGGCGAGAGGAAGGGTCGGCCTTGGGGGATGATACGGATGGTGAAATTCAGGTGTCTGATTAGGGAGCAAAGCTGATGCTGGATACATTGTTAGGCAAGGAGATGATTGAGAGTTTTGAGATGTACAAGGAAATACGGTGGAGTTTCTTGGTTGGGAGGGAGGCTTGAAAGGAGTCCAGGGTGATGCCGAGGTTGTACAGGAAAACCGAGCTGAAGGAAGGTAGACTTGAGAGTGGAGAGACCGCACGGTGGACGTGAAGATGGTAGTATGATATGAAGAAGTCGACCAGAAGAGGAATGCCACATGGAAGTTTGTGGTTGTTGAGTAGATCCAGCAGAGTGCTTTGGAAAGTGAATCGGATATCTTGGCACACCTGAATGTGAGGCGGACTGCAAAGCCCAGCCTGAATGGAAAACAAAAGTGAAATCACGAATGAGGAAGTCAACAAACTGGCATTTGGGATGGTCTTTCACAACAGAGTTTAAGGCATGGATATTTATAGGTGTTTTAAGCAGGCCACCCAGTAATGCTTTGTAGCCAATTGGATATAGTGGCCAAACCATGGAATTATAACTTCCAGGCCCGTCACTTGATGACTTACTTTGAGAAAGAAACGACTATAAAACACTGGGTAACCCTCAAAAAGACTTGTTTCACAGACATTGAATCAGAATTTGAGCCATTCCGATAACATTTAGAACGTCTAGAAGAGCCACAAGATTGAAAAATTTTATCCCCTTTCAAGTTAGTGGAGGCCTACACAGGAAGTCAGCTGCTTGGCGGGGGAAGTCTCTAGTTGCTTTATGGGACGCACAATATGGAAGATCCGGGTAAATTTAATCTTCGAAAGTCGCACTTTTTAGGCTTTATGCGCCACTGAGCAGCTTACAGAGCCCCGGCTCCAACGCTATCTATCAAGTTCTCTTTATACATCCGTGGTTTGAAGGTATCTGCCTAGCCAGAGACTGAGCTCGGTTGAGTTATGGGGGCAGCTGGAGCTGGCGTGGGCGCCGCCGCAGAAGGCCTGTGGTTCAGTTGTCTGTAATAACAACGGGACAACCAAGCATCTGTGGTAGGATCATGTTCAATCATGACAAAGTTACAGTGAAGTTGTACCTGCAGCTGTTGTTGATTCATAGTACCTGTATTTTTCAGTAGTAAGTGGTAATCATTATATAACTTTGTTAAAATCTCAAAGGTTTCAGTTTCTGAAGTAAAAATCACCATTTTTTCTAAAAAGTGCCATCTTTTGACATCGGATGTAAAAAACAAAACGTTGTGGGTGTTGTACAATACTGATTTTGTTTTATACAGTTCCAGCTCCATCCACCATCTCATCCAAATATTTACATTGTCTTTGTTTCTTTCCATCTTTCTACAATAACTGGTATAAAACGTTGTCCATGGTCAAGTGTGTTGTCTCTGTCTCTGTATTCACTCTTCAATATCTGCTGCTTTCTGTCCATCAAGACTAAAATATCTTTGTATGTCAGTGGAAACAGTTATGTGTGAACTAAATACCTTTAAATCTGTCTCCAGCTTAGCAAACCAAGTCTAGTAGTAACAAAAAATACTCAATAGAGACACAATTACAGAATGTAAATACATTGAATGGCTATTGCTGTATCGTATAAATGGGGTGTAACTTTAACATCCATCCTTCCTCTGTCTATTTGTCTACATGTTTTAATTTTATATCTCACTATTTTTTTAACATGCTATTATCCTGCTGGTCGAGAGTCTGTGTGGGCAGATTACAGCCTTTTCAATGAAATCCTCCTCTCAAAAGGAAGGTACAGCTGTTAGTGTGTGTGTGTGTGTGTGTGTGTGTGTGTGTGTTGAGTGTTTGCACGTGTCTTTCTGAGTATGTGTGTGCGTCCTTGTGTGTGCATGTGTGTGTGTGTAGAGGTGGAGTGTAGAGTCCCATTAGTAAGCACTTGATTGACAGATTCGAGGACAGTGTGTGCTGCAGCTCGGCTTCATTAGCACAGGTGTTGGAGTGTGTGTATGTGAGTAAGACTGTGTGCGTGTGTGTGTGTGTGTCTGAATTGTGTTTGTACAACATGAGCTGAATCATTACTATTCTCCAGAAACTGTCCGCCCGTCTTCATCAGTCATTTCATGCCCAGAAACAACAAACATTGAAGTAACAGCGCCCTCTAGCTGCTGTAGGAACTATGGCTGTTGTCCATTCGGAGCTTAATAAGGGGGGAAACGGTGTGACATCGGAGAGACAGCAGTTTGTTTCCCATTTCCTCCCAACAGTCTGCGTTGGTTTCTTTTAACCACGATCAAGATCATTTGGTAACGTTAAGAGTACTTAACAGATTTAGCATTGCACTCCAGTAACACTGTCAGACTCACGGTGGCCAATTTCACAAAAAAAAAAATTAAATCGATACAGCAAAACCAGATAAGGTATTTCTTATTCCACACATTCTTTCCTTGGCAGAGCTCTCAATCACCTGGACACACACTGATATGAAAAATCGATGCTGTTCGCCTTTAACCAAGTGGTTATTATTTCAGTCATGATACTGAAGGTCCACTAACCATAACAAAGTGGTAATTTTAGGCAACCCCGATGTTTTCCTAACTCCAAAGAAACCTGAAGCGTGGAGGGTTCAGAACAAAAAAGTTTTACTTTTGTGATATATAACACATTTGGTTTGGAGCAGTCTTGTATAAAGTATTAGAAAGCAATACTTGAGTAAAAGTACAAGTATCATACTAGAAAAAGACTTTGGTAGA
>JAPMOB010218937.1:8017-21622 GCA_029875015.1 Lepomis gibbosus | reverse complement strand
TTATTAACCCACCTCCTGACTAGCTGTGTGAGCCAGCTGGTGCGTTCGGATTACACAGTTTATTTCATAGTAACGCA
This sequence comes from Lepomis gibbosus, assembly GCA_029875015.1. Taxonomy (NCBI): domain Eukaryota; kingdom Metazoa; phylum Chordata; class Actinopteri; order Centrarchiformes; family Centrarchidae; genus Lepomis; species Lepomis gibbosus. Next base: position 21,545 of record JAPMOB010218937.1, on the reverse strand, counting down.
CCGCATTTAACGACCAGTAACGTTAACGGTGTTGTAATGACGGGAAAAGTAATTAGTTAGATTACCCCGTTACTGAAAAAATAACGGCGTTACGAAACGCCGTTATTCCAAACACTGCTTGCCTATAAGGACTTTGGCTACCTTCAGATATTAAGCGACATGACCATGGATAGAGCCCTATGAAATCTGTTTTACACTGCTTTGCCTATCTCAGTATAATACAATAATATTTCTCTCGATTGATTTAATTTGTAGTATAAGAAGACATATTGTACATTTTTGTAGTTTTTTTTGTTGTTGATATTCGCTCAATTACTTGAGCAACTCAGCAACTTGTGAAGTTGTTGTCTTTGTCAACAATTCAACAAATTTTATACTCTATCGACTAACCCTGGGGCATATCATCAGCAGACATAATACCGACATAAATTGTTATGCAGATGATACGCCGCCGTATGTCCCAATAAAGCTTGTTACCATTGATGTGTACTCTATTAAGCCGGCTAAGCTAAACATACAACATCATAAAGACATCATCACTATCCTTAGTGAGCTGTCAACATGAAAAACAACACAAAATATATAACTTAAATCTAACGCTGAGTTATATTTTCAGCATTTATATTGCTCCTTGTCCACCACTGACAATGACAAAGGGAGGGTGCTGTTTGCCAGTTTGCTGTTTGTTGAATTACCTGATTAAATTAAGGTTACATTTTAAAAAAAAGACCTGTTGTGACCATTCTAGTGCTTTACATTGTGGGACACAGTACGCGAGGTAGACTGGTCCGACGCATACTGGAGATTTTTTTTCAAAATATCTGGATATTTTTCGCATACTGCAGAATTTCCTTTTGTTTGCATACTGCATACAACATACTATAGTGCTAATATAGTAGGCAGTTTCAAATACAGCCATGAAGTCACCTGACCTTGGTTCGAACCAACTGTTTTTGAATGTGTCTTGGGGTTTTTTTTGTATTTAAGGTGTTTTAGGTTTTTGTATTAAGTTTTTTTTTAATGGAGGTACAGTTTCTTTTTGAGGACTTAAAAACAGAGAGATTATGGAAGCTTTACATACAAAAAATAGACAGCAATGTAAGATAATGCAATGTTAAAAGTATATTAGAAATGTTTAATTCATGCATGCATGTGTGCATGCGTTTTTGTTTTCTTGTGTAAGCACTGACCTTGTCGGGCCCAGTACTCTTCATAGGGACCAAAGCCTGGCCCTAATGAGGCAAAACACAGGTACTGGTTAAGGTTAGGAGGTAAGTTGAAGTTTATGTTTGGGTTTTCTGTTCACAAAAATGTGAAAGTCAATGCAACATAGCTGTGCAAACTTGTTTGTGTGTACTGGACATACTTTATGCAACGCCTGAGAGTCAGTGCCCCACTTAGGACACCCACTCAAAAGTCTGGAGCTCCCACTGTCATCTTCTCTACACTATTGTTAATTCTGGGAATATAAAATGTTTTTGCATTGTGAGAAAAATGTCTTGTATAGTATGTTCTAGAAACTACTATTATCTATACATTTTTGGGACATACTGTACAAAAATTGTAATAAAAATACAGAAAATGTGGTGATCTAATGCATACTCTTGTTGTTCATGGTATCTCACAGTGTATTTCTGAGCATCCATCTTTTGCCTGTCATTAAAACATTTCTTACGCTGGTGTGTTTGACTTTGTTTTAAACCCTTTACTGCTCCATTTCCAGTAACCTGAGGAAATGCCTTTTCTGGGCTGTCCCACTAAATGCCACATATAGGCGGCCCCTTCTAATACTGCAGGGTAGGCTGCTCTGAAAAGCCCCTCCAAAATACTCAGGAGGGTGGTGTGTCCTGAATGTCCTGCACCTGCATAAACACACCAAGCCAGAAGAGTTGCCTGCCGCCCTGCCAGGCACGCTAAACCACATGTCCAAAAGGCAGGAGAATAACATACCTGGGAACAGTTACCGTGAGAAGCAAAGGTAAAGCAGAATACAGTTAACCACAAAAGGTTGCAGTCAAAAGGCACTGTAAGAAAGGTGCAACATTCAGTTTATCAGTTTATACATGCTTAGTAAAAGTCAGAGTGCAAAGTAATGTTTAAGTTTTGAAAGAACACACAAAACATACCTGGTAAGACAACTACTGTATGCTTGATATAAAACACGGAGCTAGTAAAAGATATTTGGCTATCAGACTCAGGGAGAGAGAAAAAAAGAAACCAGATGGGTGGAGGAGACAAAGAAAAGGAAAAAATGTCTAAAGTGAAATCAGATTGGGTGAGAAAAACTATTTGGAAACTTCAGGGATAATTAAGTAAAATGAGCTTTTAAAGGGTAAAAGGAAAAATGTGTTAGGACCCGAGAGAGTGAGAAATGGGCCTCTGAGACAGGCTTCGTATTGACATGCTGTGACAGAACACCTACCTGTCAGACGTGCCCTGTAAAGGCTGTCCTCAGTGGGACAAGGCTTCATATTCACACAGCATCACATGACACCTTGTACGTTACGTAACTGTCGCGCCCTTCAATCATTGTACTGTAAGTGAGACCTCACAAGGGTCATACATCGTGCTTTAAAGCACAGAAGGCTCTGTTTTAGCTAGCAGGGTCTCTATATTTGACCCTGGAGGAGTCTGAACTGTAAAAATGTCCTTAAGAAGTGATTCAGTCCAGCATTACATCTTGTTTGCTCAATTTAGAAAGACTAGGAGTGTGTAATAAATGTCTGGGTGACCCCATGTGGGTTTGATACCTGTGGTTTCTCCTGTTTAGCTGAAAACATAACAGTGATCTCAGAAAGAAGAACAGAAGTTAAAGCAAAAATTAAATGCTATAATTCAAACTAGCTATGAAAATATTATGCATTCTGGTAATAACTGGTCATTATGTCATCACATCTACAAAATTTAAAACAGAAAGTACATGAGTGCACAGATCCTATTTTGCTGCCACTGATTTGAGGGATACCAAGTGATAGTTCCTTCCTGCGTCATCGTCTCCTCCTCTGCTGCTGATGAGTTTATATATACTGAGCAGGAATGGATACAGCTGGAAAAATAACAGTGAACTCACACTGTTGATGATGCATGAGACATATTTGGGTAACACATGGATAGTGATACTTTTAGCAAGATTAAGATCTGTAAATCTGACAAACTAATAATCCTTAAAACAGATATTACAGCATGTTGCTGCTCTTGATTAAGAATGCTGTCATTGCGGCAGCCAGAGATGTACTGAAGGGTAAGCTGAGTTTTAGATGTATTTTAGACATTTTAATTATAAGATGACAGCCTATATGAAGAACATTTGTGGAGATCTATTGGAATAATTCAACATATGAGAAATACACTTTCTTGCTGAGAGTTAGATGAGAACATTGATGCCATTCTCTATGCAGCAGGAGACAGCTTAACATAAAGAATGGAAACGAGGGAAAACCACTACCCAAGTTGGCTCTGTCTAAAAGTATAATCTGCCTACCAACCTCTAAAACATCTAGTCTGTTTAATCTGTACAAAAAAGGTAAACCGACATGTTTCAGTTTTACAGGAGGTTATGTGCTTGACTATTTCTTGCCTCATCACCTGGACTTCCGAGCATCTTGTTTTGCTAGGCTAAACTAACATCTCCTGCCTTAGCTTAATTTTTAGCATACAGGTGACAAGAAAGTAAATAAATGTAATTCCCAAAATGTCAAACTATTCCTTTAAAATGATGTAAGTGACGTAATTTTAAGGCATTTAAGGAAAGAAGTAGAAATGTTTTTGTTGAGGAAACAATTAACCTTGCTCAGATCAGCTGGTGTCCACATTGTAGTTACACCCAAATGGATAGCGTGGTTTATTTACCACTTACCCACTACATCATTTTAAAACATTTGTGTTTATGCCCTGTTTCACCCCATCTTAGAATGGAAAACATATTTTGTGCTGGCCACGCTGAGGTAGGAGAAACATGTGAAACCTGGGTTGTCTGCTGTCGGTTTGACAGCTAGCTGAGGGATGACTCCTTCCTGCGTCATCACTTCCTCCTCACTTTGCTGAGGAATCCACCTTCCGCTGTTCCAGCTGGACAATATTCCATGTTGGTGTGAAGAAGATGATGGGAGCATAATATTTTCCACTGTCAGTTTGGAGTGGACAGGTATGTTGCAAGGTAAAGAGCAATTTGTTAGCATAGGACAATTTTTACTTATTTAAGTGCATGGTTAAGTGCACTTTATTCTACTACTTTGTGAATTAACATGGACCCAAAACTTATTCCTACACATTTTTAACCTGCATCTTGCTCCAAAATAATGTCATTGTCCTGTCCCTGTTTTACAGAATTACTGAATTTAAGAAAAATGCATTACTCCATCTCTCTTGGTTAACATTAGTTTTGGAAAAAGCAGAAGCCATTCTACTCACAGATCCACAAAAGACATACCGTGAGAGCTGCAAAGGAGAGAGAAAACACTGAGTAACGAAAGGCCAGCTGTGATCTTTCAGCTAACAGACACATAGACGAGCACAGAGGGGTCAGATTGCCACCAGGCAGACAGACAAACAGACAGAAAGACATAGGTTGTGGGTGTAGGCTGCAGTCTGACCTTGCAGCTCGCAGACAGTAGGGGAGAGGCCTTTCGTTTCAGACACACAGACAGACGGGGAGGGGTCCTGCTAGCCACTGTGCAGAAACTGCATATCTGGAAACAATTAGAGCAGATGGGAACCCGGGCCAGGCTGTTTCTATAAGGCACAGCACAATTCTATCAAGTTTATCAAGTATCAAGTTTATTGGGAACAGTTTGCTCACCAAAACCACCGGTCACAAAAGCACAGTTCATTATTCCATCAACATGTTATGACGCATCAGCTAATAGTATTGTTTTTCAATCCTTTATTGAGTTAAGAACACATTTGTGTTTGCAGTGACAGCCTAGCAAAGGGAAAGCCCTCGAAGAGCAATATTTTTTCAGCCGTTTATGAAGAAATAGTCCTCCTCGCCCTAATCGTTTACCTTTTGTGCATTCTGATTAGTCATCTGAAAACAGTGTTCCCTTTTGCAGTGTTCAGCACTAACACCTCCATCAGAGGACAGATCTATTGTTGACTTTGAATGTTCTTTCAGTCCAGACACCACACAGACACTGGTTTTTTTGGTCGTCGATGCCAAAGGGTCCGACTTTTCATCTGTAAAGCCAAAGCTCCAGCAGTGATGAAAGGGACTCATTGCACACTTCCCTAATAAGAGCGTTTGTGGCTTGAACATTGTTCTGTCAGATCGATGTTTTTTCTTTCTTTGCGTTGATGTTAGTGCCAGTATGGGCAGCAGAATCTGTGGGCTGGTTTTATGTTTAAACCACAGAGAAGTTTGAAGTGTATGAATTCATGCCATTAGTCATGGAGTTGCTGGAGGCATACAGTGCTACTACTATTTTTGATTACATAAGAGGAGTAGACAGTGTACAGACACACCTAGTAACTCTTTCTTTTATTGATCATCCATTAATATGACAGTGTTACCTGTGACAATATTGTTGCAATGCCATTACATAAACTATAAAATTGTCAATAAAACAACATTAACTCAAGGTCCATTTTGTTCTGAAACTTTCAATCATATGACATGATCTTCATCTGCAGATGGAGTTTCCTCAGTTGTAATGCGATTGTAGATGTTAAAATGTCCTTTTTTTAAGCATTTTAACACTGTTATCAAATCAATATATTTACATTAGCAAATAAGGATCAAGGAAACTTATTTTGGTTGTACAACGAAATAAGGCTAAAAGTTAAGCATTTGGAAAACAAGGTCCGTCCACTTTGACTGCATTTGAGCACCAAGCATCATTGATGTAAACACAGAGTCAGCCTCCTCTTATCTTGCCAGAGTCTTGTGCTATGTTGATGGAGCGGGTCTCTTTAAAGACAGGGATACAGCATTCTCTGATTTCCTGTTGCTTGGCAGATCATTGTCCCATTTTGTTCAGAGAGGAAGGAGTTATGGGCTGCTTCCTCTATGACAAACACAGAGAATCATCACCTGACACTTCAGTTTCCCTCAGCTCTACACTGCTTCTCAAAAATTTTCAGCTCATTGTTTTGGTATGTTGTTCTGCTACTTCACTGTTCGGGTTCACGCTCACTCTCAACAGCAGCAGGCAGCTGTTTTCAGCAAAGAAGCCCTAATAAACCTACCTGCCCAGCACCAAACAGCAGAAAAACACAGTTAGTGTCTATCTGGTGAATATAGTGGAACATTTGTCAGCTTAAGAACCAGAGATTTTCTTCAGGAGGAAACTAGATTGGTGTCTTCCTAATGAAATAAGAGTTAATATTTGACTTGGACTCATCAGGTGACCAGAAACATGACAGGTTTGCCCTATCAACCTAACATATATATCACATATGATCATGATGTGATGGAAAGCTCCAGAACAGCTACTGGACCTTGAAGTGAGATTGTTTCCAAGGTCAAGAATGAACTATGAACCTCAAATGTATCCATTATGACTGCAGGGAAGAGACATACAAATCTTCACATGACTTAGTCGTTGGTGTTGCAGTCTTTCTCCTGTAAATCAGAAGAGGTCTGTGAGAGGGTGTGGGTATACTAATCTTTGAGGTAAACAGGCAGCTTGTAAATACTTGGTAAGTTTGACTGAGGTACAGTGAATTCAGATTTGTGCTATGCACTGCTAAATAATGAGAAACTAGTCAACAAAATCTGTGGCAGGAACACTCCATTTCTGACAGTAAACAAACAAACTGTAAAAGCATTCACTTTATGTGAAACTGTATGAGAGCACAGTTCTCCTGCTGACAGCCAGTAAATACCCATCCAGTTAAACAAACACTGTCAAGATCAGTTTGATATCTCAGGCAACCTCAGTATGAGAGAAAAACAGCATATGAATTTAAATCAAAGCCTTTAAAAAGTAAAATGATAGAAAAACAGTCTGAGTTTATTTGATGTTGAGGAATGTTAAGGTGAAGTCTTGACCTGGATTGCTGCACATCACACATTGAAACACCTGTCTGGGAAGCAGAAACCCACAAAGCAAAATGTGAGTTTTTTTCTCTGCTTGAAGTAACATTTAGCTTGGCAGTAAATGAGACAAAGCAGCAGCGTGTGATTAAAGCTGATGTTTTTATTCAAGGCTTTTACAGGAAGCTAATTAGCTGAGGTATGCAGTCGTGTGCCAAGCTAATAGGGGGAAACTGACATTCCTGCAGGGAGGCGGTGGCCTCAGAAGACTACAGAATATGTATTTACATTCACGGCCTACTCTGTGTGAGCCACAAGATGTTCAATTTGAACAGTTTACAACATGGATTTTTTTCATATTCAAATATTGAAAAAAGTTAGGATGTGGTCTGGCACAGTGAACCACAAGGTGAGTAAATTTGAGAACACTGAAAACCTGCCGAGATTATTTACCCTGCTGTACCTACATGATAAAAGTCACTTTGAAATTAAAAAAGCAACAGTGACTGATTGTGGTGCTTCAGAGACTCACTGACACAGATGTGACCAATTAAAAAAGGACTAGGTGGCTTGGACCTCATCCGGTAAAACAGTGTAATGTGTCTGATGCCACGAAAACGCAAAGCATGTCATAAGAGAAAAGTACATGTATTGTACCTTTAAAAATCAGTGGTTTGCAGGCATTGTGGTTTCAGCAACATGTGTCTTTAGGTTGGCTGTAATTTGATGACATTTTTCTCTTGTTTCTATAGAGGTTAAAAGCACTTATCTGAAACCAATTTTCACAATTGCATATGTGTGATCTCCAAGAGCTTTTGAATTGGCATATTTACAAAGGCAAAATGGCAGATTTATTGCAAAAAGAATGGCTTCTTCCACCACAATGATTATAGGCTTAAAAGCAAAATGTAATGGCATTTTCACATTAAACCATCTCCTGTTGTTGGTGAACAAGACGGAAATTTTTAGGTTCACACAGGCAAAACAACTAGAATGTGACCAAAAAGAAGCACTGCATTTGATTTTAGTTGCTACATTGTACACAGCCTACTTACCAACTTGCAATACACCTTCACCTCCAGTTATTGCCACGTGACTGGTTGTGAGTAAAATACTTTTTGGTTTCGTCCATTGGGTTATGTAAGTTTTAGTGTAATTTCTCTTTACTTGCCAGTCCTGTTTTCTTCCACTTGCAAGCTTCTCAGTGTGTCCATTACATATTGAGCTGGAGACAGGAAGCAGTAAGTCTAGCTTAGCTTACATACTGGAAGAAGGGGGAAACAGTTAGCCTGTCCTTCTAAAACTCACTAAATAACACTTTGTATCTGTTTTTTTAGTCCGTACACAAACAGAAATATAAAAAGTCAGTTTATGGTTTTAGAGGTAACTATTTCTCACCGAACAACAGTTCCTCTAGAAAGACTGTAGGAAGTTGTGACCCTTGGCTTAAGGCACTTTTTACAGCAGATATTTTGACTTGTCAAAGCACAGATGTTACTCAAAATATGAAGGATGGCTCTTTTCCATGAGTGAGCCAACATGCAAAATTCCAGGCCCCTGACACTGAAGACACTAAATGGAATTCAACCAACATTCATTTTATTATTCATACATGTGCTATTTCTACTGTGACATGTCAAAATGTCTTTCACAATGTTAAACCATAACTTGCCTATCTGGTGCATTTTTTTTTAGCTTTGGACAGAACTAGTTTATGTGTTCCCCTTAGTTCCAGTCTTAATGTTAAGCTATGCTAATCACCACCCGGCTCTAGCTCCATACTTAAACCACAGCCATGAGAAAGTTATCGATCTTTTCATCTCACTTACAGCAAGAAGCAGATTTCTAAAAATTATGGAACTATTCCTTTAAGTGATCTGACCTTTAATAAACGGACAAGCTTAGTCATTCTCAGTGTGCTCCAGTTAAAGGCTTTCATTGTAGTTGTAGCATTGTGTGTGGCCAGACCCATACTATATTTAGAAACCATCACCTGTAAAGGGCACACCATCTTTAGGGTCATAGACACCATATGACCCTCAGCGTTCACTGTTTTAGCACAGGCATCTTTAGATCTGAAAAAGGCAGCTTTCTTAGTTTTTATTGCCAATGGTTTCATAATGATGAAGAGCTGGCTCAGTGGACAAGACTGAAGTCAGGTTGCCCCAAGATTCTGCCTGGTTTCATCTGACCATCACGGTTCAATATGACTTCCAGAGGTGTAGAGGTATTTCAGGCATGATGTCTAAGATTAGAAACAGGTCACTGAAACAGAACAGAGGCCATCCTGGAACCACATGGGGCTGTGTTTAAGTTAAGACCACCTGACGTCCATATCCATGTGTGTGGCAGTAAATCAACAGCTGAGATGAGTTTCTGCTGTTTGTTGAAAGAGTTACAACCCAAATTCTCATCAGTGTCTGTAGTCTAAACACTTTCCAGGACACGGGTTTTTAAAAAGGCACTTTCCACTCTCTCTCTCTGCCTTTGACAATTCAGCCACCCATCAATCCCCCCTTGTTATATCTGTGCAAATGTTCCCATGCACTCAGTCCAGTGCTAGTTTCCACCTGCGAGCAACACATGCTTTGTCCAAGGCACATGAAAGAAATATCTTCTCCCTTGTTAACAAAGACTGGCAAATGCATTCCCCTCGGTGACCCTAACTAAATGATTTATGAGAAAATTTGACCAAAAGAATGCAATCTACCTTCCAACTATGTCCCTCTGGCATCTAACGGTCAATATATAATAACTCGGCCCATTAGCCCAAGTAATCCTAGACCTGGCTATTTCATGCTGGCTGTGCCTGAAAAAGATTGGGTCTCATGCATGTTTCCAGTCTGAACGTTTTCCACCACTCTAGGCTTTAAATAGACACAGTTTCCATCTTGACAGTTCATCTGCCCACCAACGCCATTGTTAAATCTCAACAAATCATCCCAGGCTCCAAATCCATTATTAGTTTCCACTACTTGTCTCTTCATAGGCAAGCTTCAAAGAGTTTCCATAGGTATTTAACTCTTTCATCTCTCAGTAATTGACCTGTCCCTTCTACATTGTTAAATATCAACAGATCACCATTACTTCCTTTTAAAATTTTCCCTCTAAGTGTTTTTACAGACAGGCTCCAAACTGTAAAAGAAAGAAGTGATTTACTTTCCCAGCAGATCTTTATTAGCCTGTTTGCTTTGCTGAGGAATTGCATATTGCAGATGACACAATAATGTTTTGCACTTATTCTGCTGTCTTGGCAGAGTTGTTCCTTTTTCCTGCACTCCTTATTCGTGGCTGTGTGCAATGTTGATATAAGTATATGTGCTTATTTTTCCATTGTGCTCATTGAAAGTTAACTAAAATGTCAATAAATGATAAAATAGCAGTACTTTCTCTCCTGTTTTCCACCATGTTGTTTTCAACTTTTCCACCCTTACCGACTCTCTGCAGGCAGCCCAGGAGTTCAAAGAAGCAGAAATATACAGGCAGGAAAATCATTTTGAGATCTTGGTTTCATGTGCAGTTTACACAGTGGTATATGATGGTTGGTTTCAAGGATAAAACCAAGGAACATTCCTCAAATAGGATGCCAGCTACCACTAATGGAATTTGGTTGAAAGGACAGCTGAGTGCAGATAACACAACCAAAGCTTCAAATATGGACCCAAGTTTGGGAAAGAACACTCTAGGTTCATACACTTAGTTGCCAGTTCAAACTACAGCCTCCAAAGTGATCCTAAATTTGAATGACCAAAAACTGAAAACAGGGATTTATTGCCAAGTTGTTGTATTAGACTGCCTTTTAACGTGTAGATGTGAAGTCCACTAAATGTGTGGTTTGGATAAATTCATCCACTAAACCTCACGCATTTTTCTAAAACTGGCATAAAATGGTAAGTACACAAACGCAAATTAAAGACAGATTTTAGAAACACTACATTTACTGAAAACTTTCGCTGTGAAATTAAAGTCTATATGTGACCCAGTGTGGAACAAAAATGCAGTGCCAGTAGAGAGTGTTTGGTGTGACTGATCTGGCGTTTTTTACTTTTGATGTTTATCTTACTATTTTGCTTTTAAAGTGCTGGGAAGGTATGACTGCAGCTGTACTGAATATGAGCAGTGTGTGGGAACCATGGAAACAGCTAGAAGAGGTCGCACCGGACACAGAAGCCTCCTTTGTGACATCAGCATCACGTATGACATCATTAACCATGGTGTGATGGAAATGGGAATAATATCCCCTTTCCACGCCTGAAGGAGAGACTGAACAAGGATGGTGTCGTCACCAGAGCCTGATGTGGGCATATAAAAATGTAGTCTGGTCAGACACTGAGTCTGTCATCTCCACAGATCCTAAAGTTGGAAAATTCCCAGCTGACACAGTTATGTAGCCTTGTGATGTCACACAGTAGCTATGAAACAAGCAGTGAAGTAATGAGGCTATAAGTAGGAGGAAGCAATGTGTGTAAAGCCTGACTAGGATAGATGGCAGGCCTTGACCTGGAATTACTACGAGTCAGATGGCATTATATCAGTGTGACTTCAAAAAACTAAATAAGGAACATCACTCCACCACTTCATTGTCTTGGTAAGGGTGGAGGTGCTGTGGGTACATTTTTATTTGGAAAAATAAAAACTGTGAAACAATATATCAGCATGATGTTATGTGTCAGCTGTATCCCTGAGACCAATTCTAGTTTTCAGCTGTACTGTGTTTAGTATACCTACTCTCCCCTCGTAGTGCATTGCTGAAACTAGTTCTTACTGTTTAATATTTTCTACATATGTCACCTAGTTTGCCTACTTACACTTTGTTGATAAAAGGCTTCTAGACTACATATGTTTCTGCAAATCAATTTTAAACACGTAAGTTATCGAAAGACTAAACTATCGCCCTCGGTCGGAGGTCACTTCTCTTCAAGTGCCCTTCTAGTTAAACAGCGTGCCTCCTTAAATTTTATATTAAAAGGCTATAATCAGTACTTTATATTAGAAAAAGACGCCACTTGTATGTGAAATGGGGTGTAGTGCAGAGCCCACTGAGAATTATGACACATCTCTGCTCCTTCCCTACACACTTTGGAGCAATTTAGCATTTCATTATTTTGCTTTTCTGGTCCATAAATGTAGCTCATTGTTTCATTGGTTGAGTCTCACTGTCCCCAGTCCAAAATGACAGATAGACAAAGTTAGTGACTAGCTGGTGAACAAAGCCAAAGAAATGGATATTTCCCTCAGGGTTCGGTGCAGACCAAATTAATATTGGAGTTACATTCATCAGGTGAACATAAAACACAACTTCATGCAACACAACTAATATGTTAATGTGTCATTGTTCTGTTTACAGCTTGTTTCCATTGTCCCTAAAAATATTAGTTATTGGAGGTTTAAAGGAAATAAAACAAATTTTATATACGTGTGTTATTTTGTGATGGTTTTATTGGTTGGAGTTTTTATATACCGGTAAACAACAAAAAAGATCCACCAGTTTAAAAAATGAATGCAAATGCAAAATGCAAATGAAAGCTGCACTTGTTTTGGCTTTTACTGTTAAATCTTAGTGTTAAGTAGAAGGTTATTTAACAATTTCAATGGGACCTTAACAGTATGAGTGAATCTCATCATCACCGGCACACTGATAATTTGCATGCATTGGTTTGCTCAAAGAACAATTCATTTTCCCAACATGCACGCAGGTATGTTTAACAACAGTGATGCCAACAAGCACAAGGCCGAACAGACTCCCCCGACGTTGTATGACCACCGCAGTTCCATTACTGATTTTAATCCACAGCTACTTTTTTAGACAAATAGCTTGGTCTATACTTAGCCTTGACATATCTGGTTCTACCACACACAGAGCTGTTTCCTTTGGCCACCACAGTCAACCCATCCACACATCCAGATCTGCAGAACAGTGAGCACATGGCCAGTCGGCCTACTGACATTCAGCACAGGAAACCTGGAGACTGGCAGACTGAGCTCAGGGAACATTACAGTCTTACAGCAAAACAACCATCATCATAACAACATACAGAAAAATTTGAGTTTCTAACTTTTAGTTACAATTTTACAATAATTTTAATAGCATGTTGACCTTGAAATGATCCTGAACATTCACTTTCTAAAAATCTTGCAACTCATAGACACATTTGCCTGAGTAGACCACTCAGATATACCTTCAATACTCTATTACTCTGTTTTGCAGTCTTTAAAAGGCATTCAAATTAGTTAAATCACCCAAATAAGGACAATTACAGATTTCAAATTACTTCATTTTCAAATGACATTCCTTGCACCCATTCAGAAAATTGCCTGTAATGTATGATAAATTGAGTTAATAAACAACCTGACAGAAGTTACATTACTCTGCACGTAAGATACAAATGTCAGCCAAGTTTGAGTGCTGTTTTGCAGCGTGGCCGGCGTACGTTCCTCCATCAAGCTGTTTCCTTTAGATATCATGGAGCTGAAGTTTGGGCCCCGAGGCTGCAATGACTGACAGCATACACACACAGACACACACACTTCCTCAGGTCTGTTTTGAGAGACGGA
>JAPMOB010218936.1:0-36613 GCA_029875015.1 Lepomis gibbosus | reverse complement strand
CACACACACACACACACACACACACACACACACACACACACACACACACACACACACACACACACACACACACACTCAAAAAAGTGAAGTGAACCAGGTTATGATAACACTTAGATTACTCAAGTTGATGACAACTACGTGTATTACTGTAAGTAAGTAAAACCTTTGTAAGTGAAAAGCCACTACTTAACCAGTGTTTCCCACAGGATTTTAAGTGACTGTGGTGGGTGGGCCTCAGACCCTCTTGAATGTCTAAATCGTGATGAAACAGCAACAAACATCAACAAACCAGACGATGTCATGTGTATCCTCACACTAAAGTCCTTCCCAAATTCATAAATTATGTTGTATGTGACTCGTCTTGCGAAACATGACGACTTCACAGCCTCTTTTCAGGTCAGAATCTCATGCCCCAACACTTGTCTTTGTAAAGAGAGAAAAAGACAGGATAAAGTCGCTAATCTGCCTGTCTGCTCGCTTTGGTCCATTTCAGTGGATTTATAATAAAGTCTTTAATACCTGTGCACTCCCAATTTAGGTGCGCCTAGCTTAATCTCCTTCTAACAAACGAGTGACAGAAACAGACCAGTAAAGTTTCCGTAGTTGCATCAAAAGAAAAGAGGTTGTCTCGAGTGGGATGCAAAAGTGTGTGAGCGTGCGAGCTTACAGCAGCGCCCACAAAACACAACGTCCGAGGTCTGTAATGTTATTATAATATGTTTAAAAATATTTTTGGTTCATTTTGAAACTGTGGTGGAACAAATTAGACTCTGGCAGATCGCCATGGTCTTGTTAATTAATGGGAAACACTGACTTAATGCAGTAGGTGACTTTGGGCACATTATAGAGCTGCAGCCAAGCATCTGGGAGCCTCTTACATGTACATGCCTTTGATTGCAAACCTATGTAAAGTAGTCAGAGAGTCCACAGAAAACTTATCCTTAGCTGTATGTTATCATTAGTAGTTAGGAGATCACCACCCACAGGGATCTCATTTAGTTAAATATGGTTATTTGAAATTATTAGCTAGATGATGCAGCCTTTGTTGTATCTTAGTGGATGCAATGTTATCATGAATTGTATGGCCTGCCTTCCTTCATACATAATTCAGAGAACATAAAAGATATAGAACATTTTGATCTTCATTCTGTGGAACACTTACTTTCCAGATATGCTGCACCTGCTGGTACAGACGCACATCTCATATGCTTAAGGCTACTGAAAACTGCTTCCTTGGTTTATATTTTGCATGAGCAGTTTTTAATACAGTTGGTGAATTGGCCGACAGAGTCAGAGAGATGAGGGCTGAAGATTGCTACACTATCAGCACACAGGCTATAACCACTGGCTACTGTGAATAGAGCAGAGCAGAGATATACTGGACCTCTGTTGACACAGGTATAGACTTCCAGCTCAGACTTCCATCTCTTATCTGTCTAAGTCAAATGGAGCAGAAGATAACAGGTATTATGTATATAACAAAAGACTTTTGTGGACATGTTCTGTGCATGCATCACAGAAGTCTCCGAGACAAAAAATGCAAGAGTCTAGTATTGTTTGCCATGCTAGCAACATAGCTCTAGGGATAGCAATGTCTGTCTTTTGATCGGTTGTTCCACTTTTGGTGCAGACTGAAAAAGCTTAACAACCATCAGATGGATTTCCATGTCATGTTTTCAAATTCACTGCATTGGTGAGTATTAAGGCTAAATTTTAATTAGCCCAATACTTTGGTTGATGACCAAATACCGGCAAACCTAATGACATTCCCATCAGCCTCAGCTATACGTTGTGTTTTGTCCTAATTGGTAAATGTCAGCATGCGAACATATGTATGTATGAAAAAGGTGAATTTATGCCCTCACTACTTGGTTGCAGCTCCTGTTGCATGAATCAATGCTGCATGGCATGGAGGCAATCAGTCCATAGCACTGCTGCATGAGCTGGAAGAAATAATAATCAATTTAAACAAGCAAAGGCCTGAAAGATTTCACTTTATATGTAATGAATCTAAAATATGTGAAAATTTAACCTTTTTTATAAACTTACAGAAAAAATGAACTTTTTCATGACATTCAGATTTGATTTAAATGTGATGCACCTGTATACCTACAATCTAATTGTGAGCACGTTAGCATGCAGCTGTTTGCATTTTACACAAAGCATCGTTAAGCACAAGTAGCCTACAGCCATAGTTATGCCGGTTTCATATAGAAGGCGATGAGAGTGTTACGTGTAGGGCTGTCCCCGACTAAGAATTTACATAGTCTAATCAGAATTGTCAAGTCTTGCCCATTGTCGACTGAGTCAAATCAGTGTGTGTTTGTGCGCGGCGATTGCGAGGAGGGGGAACGGTAGCTCCACTTTTATGTTGAAGCTACAGAGCTGCAGTCTCTATTCATTAGCAAGGAAAGGAAGTTTTTCCTTGCCTGTGTCGCCTAGTGCTTGCTCTTGGTGGGAATTGTTGGGCTTCTGTAAATAACTTCAGTGTATGGTCTAGACCTTTATGAATCTTTATGAAAAGCGCTGTGAGATAACTGTTGTTGTGATTTGGCGCTATATAAATAAAATTGAATTGAATTAGTCTCTGTAACTTACACTGTACAGTTAAAGCTAAAGTGAGGCTTATTGTTTATCAGTTTGTCTCTATTTCAAATACTATTGAAAAAAGATAAAATATTCTTTGTATGGTTCTGCAGTGGTGATAAATTTGGCACAACACTGGTGTGTCTGGGGCCCTGTCTCACTGCTACAGACATACAAGCTACGCCTACATATGTATGTATGCTTTGTAATTATTCAGAGATCCTGTGTAGAAAAAAAATGATGCATCAAGATGCATAGATAATCTTTTTATAATCGAATCACAGCCCACTGAATCGTAATCAAATCGAATTGTCGAGGTGCCCAGAGATTCCCACCCCTAATCACCAACATGGTATGATCCTCATTTCGCTGCAAAGTTTCGACTTTGAGATTGATAGTCGAATCCGGCTCCGCCCATCAAAACATTGAATCTTCGACTATTCGGGGTCAGCCCTAGTTACTTGCGGCCCAATTACCTACAAAATCAATGCAAAGATGTGGAGGGACCGATTTCCTGCCGGACAGGACACAATGGAAGCAATGAGAAGTGCACGGGCACGCAGAAAACTGTGAAACGCAACACCGCAGGAGTCTAAATTTGTAAACTCGAGCATGACATTTCTAGGATGCCGTGTCTTGGTAGGTAGCCTATCTGTGCTGTGAGAGTGGTGTGTTTAGAGGACAGGGACACAAGGCAGAGCGCACGGCGGGAGCCTCTGCTCGCTGGCAAACAGCTGTTGAGTTGTGGGGAGCTCTGGAGAAGCTTTTGGACAAATAAACACCCACAGTCGTACTGGTCTGGTCTGACAACATCTCTGAGTCGTTTAACGGCAGGGGGAGCACAGAGTTAATTGCTTTCATTTAATTAAATAAAAGTGTATGCTGCTCTGAAGCAAGCATCACACCGGGGATGGAGATCTCCGGGCTGGATGAAGCCCTGCGGCAGACACCTCACACCTGCATAGTGTTGCCATCATCTTGCCCCGATCTGTTGGTCTTCTTGCAAGCCATGCTGACAGAAAAAATTTTTTTTTTTGATTCACAGAACTTAAAAAGCTTTTATCTAAATATTAAATAATGAAGTAATGTTGACGTCCACATTATGGTGACACTGTTTCCCTATATTTGGCGCATCGCCACTGCTGAATAATGACCGCTGCTACTAAAATTTGTCCAATGCGGAACTACTGATTTTCACCTGCACACTGTGTGAGCACGGCAACACCCGCTTTGCTAGCTTCCTCTCTTCATTCATCAAGGGACATCTTACGTGACAGCTGCTGTTA
The DNA here is from genome assembly GCA_029875015.1 of Lepomis gibbosus. Classification (NCBI taxonomy): domain Eukaryota; kingdom Metazoa; phylum Chordata; class Actinopteri; order Centrarchiformes; family Centrarchidae; genus Lepomis; species Lepomis gibbosus. The sequence goes on along the minus strand of JAPMOB010218936.1, from coordinate 32,741 downwards.
TAAGAGCAGTGGAGTTAAGTATTTTATGGAGTGCAGTGTGTGTTCGTAGCGAGTGAGTGGTGGAGCGAATGAGAGAGCACGAGCAGCAGAAAGTTACAGACAATGCAAGCGAGTTTGTTGTCAGTCAGGCAGTAAGTGTAAAGTGTAAGTCACAGCGTGTCTGTTAATAAAATGTATGTCTGTTGTTTCGCCAACTGATAAAGTGAAGGCGGTTAGTGTCAGCTAACCTCTGCCTGACTCCTCTCTGGAAGCTCAGCATGACTGGATGGGGCGGAGTCACGTGACCACTCACACACACACACACACACACAGTATGTTTTTAAGGACAAAGTACATGAACATGCACTGTAGTGAAAATGGTTAGAGGCTTTGAATTTCGGTTTCAGTTACTTTTCAATTAAATGTGAAGCCCTACTGGCAACAGCCTTGAAGAGCGCAGCCTATGCAAAATAGAACTGCAAGAACTGCATTCTATATTCTCTAAATTAAGAGCAGGCAACAGTACTTCAAGTAAAACAGGACAGGTTGTACAACAGAAAATCAGGCTCAGTTAAAATTTATAACTTCAATGGTAACTGATAAAATATATGACTTGGACTCCATCTGGTAACACTAATGTATTGTAATTTATGCTCTGAAATGAATCTTTTCCTCTCATGCCACACCCTCTTGACAACTTCTCACATTTCTGCTATCATTACATGTCAACAGCTGACGGCGAGAGGTGTATCCCTAGCTCCATATTCATCTGGCTCTCCTTTTTCTGAGCAAGACATGCTTCCCCTTTTGCCATCAACCCCCCAGCTCAACCCAGCCAAAAAGAACTTTGATGTGTCACTTTACATATCAACCTCAAAGCTGTGAAATCTCAATTTTCTGATAACAGCAACCTGAATTTGTCAGGAGTTACTATTTATAGATCTGACAGAGATAGAGCTGCACGAGTTGCAATAATTCCTAACAAGTACTAAGAGGCCATCGCCACTTTTGTGTGAAGTAGAAGCAGTGCTGCCCCAGTCGATTCACCTGATAAAGACGCATCAAGGAAGTACGTAGATAGAAAATGATGCTTGGCAGCACTTTTATTTTGCCACTGTATTAGACATGGGTCCAGCGTGGCCCAGCTTCCTGTTTGAACTTGTCCCGCCTGAGGGTTGGAGCCTTTTAATATCTCAATTTAAGCCACTTTGTGGTTCTTAGTAGTAGCACTGCCTTAACCCACACAGCAGTCAAAAGGAAACATAGTAGTTTCACCAGCCATTGGCGTAAGGTGAACATACACACACACACACACATACACAGTGCGAAAAAAATGCCCATTATTCGCACAGGAAAATTTCCGAAAAACTTCTAGGAACTTTGAAAGAAAGTAAAACAATGAAACAGGTTTTTTACAGGTTTGTAAAATCCAAATCATTTTCAAAAAAATTCTTAGGAAGTTTCTTGGAAAGATCTATGTAATTTGTCACTAATAATAGCTAGTATAGAGTGTTTCTGTCAGTACATGCAGCAGGTCTGTCTGCTTGGGATTAAGTAGAGCAATTCTCAAAATCTAAAATTCCTCAGAAAATCAAAAACTGCTTTGAAGCCAACATGCCCAACTATTCTCTAAATAAAATGAGTGTCTCAGAACTTCTATTTTCATTAAAATGAATACCCCATTATGTTACCATGAACTTGGCGGCATCTTGCAGTAAAAAGGATGCTGGTCTGCAGCCATATCATCTCAACAGTCTTGTCACACCATCATACATTGAATTCATTTTCAGTAAATGTTACAGAACTATAAAAATGGTTCATATTCACCTTGGATTTCCAGTAGCAGGTGATGGTCCTACTATTCTAAAAATGTATTAGCTTTTATATCAGATAGCAGGGTAGCGTGAACCAAAAGCACTCTATACCTTTTATTCAGTGTTTCACTGTATATTAACCCGTGCTGTGAACACCTGTTGATGTGTAACACTGACACAAACGTGTATATACATGTGAGAGCAGTGCATTATTTCCACCCTTACTTTGCATATTTATCTTCCCTTGGTTTTGTTACGTGAGAGGAAAGTAGAAATACATGAAAGTTAAAATAGTATTTGGAAGAAATGCAGAAAACTGGCTCTTGAGAGGAAACGGGGAAGAAGAAAAGAATAATACTTCTGTTCAATAATAGTCACTAATCTGAAATAAGATGTGAATATGAATAAGCAAGTTTGCCTGATTCATAATCACTAAAAGGGAGTTCTTTTCATGAAGTTAATATTCTGATGATTTTAAATTCCAGACTTTCAAAAGCCATCAAATTAAAATGCTAATCATTCACACTCCAACACAGACATTAAATTTCACTTTGGGTGAGATGTGCTCATGTAAATTAAAGTAATTTACACATATTAATGTTTCAATAGAAAAATCTGTTGATGGCTGCCTCACGTTGTCCAGATGAATAGTAGCCAGATGGTGTGAAATAAATTAATAAAATCATACATGGACTGATGGTGACAGAAATGTTTATACCCCATTAAGTCATTAAGTGATGGAAGTTGATTAGCATTGAAATTTCTAGTATACACATTATGTTTAAGGAAATGCTTAGTATTATGCCAAATAGAATAAAAATGTATCCCACTTCTGAATCTTTTATTACCTGTAGCAACAGTCAAAAACACACAATTGCCTGACTAACTTTGGCAATTTTCTGTCCAAGCTCACCAATTTAAGCAAGCAATCTCATGGTAAGAGATGATGATATTTAAAATGCTGTCTAAAACATGCAAAATTTGGATGCGTATCACGAAATTTAACAAATCACCCAGCCTTGGCATTGCTTGCTTGAAGGTAAACATTGTTAAGCATATGAGACCAGACAAGGGATGCATGTGAACATTTTGACTACGTTCAGACTGCAGGCCAATGTGACCAAAATCTGATTATTTTTACCCATATGTGACTCAGATCTGATCTTTTTATGACAGTGTGAACAGGCCAAGTCAAATTAAATGTGATCTTTTCCATTTCGGAATTGGACCACTTTCATATGTGGTCCAAATCTGATACAGATCAGATCCTTTTAAATGCGACTTCAGTCTGGACACTCAGGTCGTAACCTTACTGTAGAGCAGCTGTCCTGCTGTAGATGGAGCTGCGAAAACGAACGAAAAAGCTCCACAAAAAGCCATTATTAAACACGTGGCTCTCTTCCTTCTCTACCTCGCTATCATCTGCTCACAAATTCCCTTTCTTATACCTGAAATCCGCCGGACTGCAATGTGACCCGTGAGAGGATAATGAAAATCGGAGTCTCCTGCGAGCTAACTACAGTTAACATCTGTTGCTCCTTGTTTACTTCTGTAGCCTGCAACAGCGTGCTTCGTGTGAAGGTGTGTTACTCTTCTGCACATGCAGGTCACTTTCAGGGTGCGGATATTTCACACTGGAGTCTGATATGGGCCACATTTTCAATTTTCAATTCAATTCAATTCAATTTTATTTATATAGCGCCAAATCACAACAATAGTTATATCACGGCGCTTTTCATAAAGAGCAGGTCTAGACCATACGCGGAAGTCCAACAATTCCCACCAAGAGCAGCACTAGGCGACACAGGCAAGGAAAAACTTCCTTTTAAGAGGCAGAAAACTCGAGCAGAACCATGGCTCAGAGTGGGCGGCCATCTGCCTCGACCAGTTGGGGGTGAGGGAGAGAGAGAAGGACAGTGGAGGGAGGCAGCCTACACAGTATACACATAGAGGTACAGACATTAAAGGTAATGTTGCTAGGTGTCTTTCGGTGTGAAAAGAGGCAGGTTTGTCTCAAGAACACACACAAGCTGGAACTAAAAAAGATTCTTTTTGTCTAACTTAAATATAAAAGATTTATGCAACAACAGTTTTGTCTGTGAAAAAAGTGTAAGCCAGGGGAAGTGAGGGATGGAGACTGGCTGACAATCACCAGGTTAAGTAGTGTCACAAATAATAAGGTGAGCCAAATCAACTCTATGCATAAACTTGGATTTCTAATGTCGTAAGCACTTTGTGTTCATAAATCAATGGTGTTAAATTAACAGGGACAATGACAATAACATCCTTTAGCAAGACATTAAAGGTTGAAAGCAGTACACCAGCATTTTAACAATAGTTTACAAAGTGTAGTCTGTGTTTCTCAAGTTAATTTCATAAAAAAAACCTGACATTTGTATTTGTGTTTTCATAAAACAAGAATATGTGAAAAATTCAAAACTCCTTTTGGACATAATTATCTTGCTCTACATGTTTACAACATGAACATTATTCTGAGTTTTATTTTTCAATAAACAGCTCCAGTACAGTGATAGAGTCAAATGCCTTGTTCAATGGCTCAGACCTTTCCCAGCTGATTTTGGGAATTGAAATGACAATCTTGTGGTCACAAGCAAACTTTGCCTAACCTTTGGGCTACTGCCGGCTCAGTTTGTCTGAAATGGTAATGTGCTCCTTTGAAGTTTTCTCTATTGAGGAAAAGAAAAGTCCAGTCTTACAAGACCACATACTATATAGCTAACCCACACAACTCTGATTTTATATTATATACACAGCAGCTCGCTGAGTAAAGGTCTCTGTGTTAGATCAGTTCTGACTCTCAGAAAAAGGCTTTTACTGTACTTCTTTCTTTCCTTCCAATGAAACATTTCAATGGCAATTTGATTACCTGCTGCTGGGGAGAAAAGAAAGAGCAATTTGAAGACAGATTGACCTTTCCTCTTCTCTCTACAACCGCTTGCTCTGACTTTCCCATATACCGCATCTCAGTCATTCACTCTGTTCCGTGCAAATATCTATGATACTGAGAGCATTTTTACCTTAAACCTTTACAGCCTGTATATAGCATGAAGGAGGTGTGTGTGTGTGTGTATCTGTTTGGAATTTCTGTTCTCAGTCCCTGAATTGGATTTGAAGTGGATATTCTTTACTGGTAGGTAGGCTGTAGGATGAAGTCTGAATTTTTAATAAAGCAGAGATGATACAGGCTTGACTGTTGTTGGGTGTTTGTGATGTCTCTGTGTGTGTATTAGAAGAAGAGAAAAAATGAGACAACGAAAGGGAGAGAGGTGACACTGCCGTGGGACATTGTCATATTACCTCTACAATGTGAAACTGAATTCAAAACATTGCTCCCTCATTCCAGCCAGAGTACCAGGATGCCATTATGTTGCAAATAGAAGCATGCCGTCTTCATGTATCAATTTTCCACTGAACCCTAAAAAATGCCTCAGCAGACAGAGTGACCCAAAAATGTCAAATGACTCTGGCGTAGTGTCCTAAGATGGGAGGAAATTATGCAAGCAACAAACCTGCTGGCAGAAGTGATCAACCACAAATTATTCTATTCAGATTCACAAGGCACTGGCTAATTTGAGGGAGTGACACCAATTTCCCACAGGCCAACCCGCATGCCTTTTTTCTCTGTTTACTATTAAATACCAAAGAGACATGCGTCTAGGGAGCGAGCATGGGAGAGACATTAATGAAGGAAGGATTGCATTCAGTCCCCAACCTTTCATACCCTCCCCCCTCTCATAATAGTTATGCAGGTTTTACAATTTTAGCACACATCTCCTAGCAACCACAGCTCATGCCATCCGCCATATTATAAACTCTGTAGAAGTAATTGTAAAAATATTACAAGACTAGGAGTTGAATGCTAACATAGTATGCTAAAATGGCATAATTAGGACTAAACATAAAGTATGGTAGGTGTTATATGGAAAAGCAGGCCGGCTTGTGTCTTTCGTGGTAAAGGGAATCAAATCCCCCAAAGATTCAATTCCACGGAAAAAACTGAATTCCCACAACAATTATCACCTCTGTGCTATTTCTGAAACCATCAACACTTGTAGCCAAATCATTTACCAAGTGTGCCAAACTGAATGCACGTTCTCCGCTTACACAGTTTGTAATTTTATAATACACTTTTTGCAAAACTTTAAACACAACTCACTGCTTTACACTCAGTTTGCAATTCAATAGCACACTTATATCAAAACGGTGAACACTGATACATGTGAAAACACTTTTTGATTTTTAGTTCACATACCAATCAGAACCTGAGAACGTTATACGTAAATTATTTATTTATTTATTTGAAGAAAAAATAAAGGGACAATACTTATTTATTAACATTTTCTCAAATGTAAATATGCCAGATTGTAGCCTTAGGCTAATTTCTATCTGCAGACCCCCTGGCAGGTTGATGGTACACACAAATTAATAAATACGTACAAATACACTATACACAGGCTATATACAGAGAAACAAGGACAAGAACAGTGATCACATCATGTCAGAACAGACAGTAACAACAAGAGTGGACAACAAAGGACATATAGAAATAGGAAAGCATCGACTATATTACACAAACCACAAATAGAACACAGGTAAACATTTGGTTTGGCTGACAATGGAGGCTTTAGAGGTGTGAGAAGATGAAAATGAGGAGGTGAAGAAGCAGGAGGAGGAGATAGCACGATCAAGTAGGATCAGGGGAGAAGGAGAGGACCAGGAAGAGGAAAGGAGTCAGGAACATAACTGATGAAATCAGAGTTAGTCTGCTTGACCATGTTGTCAATCATGGGATGAGCTTGAGGGAGTCTGGGAGACGAATTCCACCAAATCTGAGCTGCTATACTGTTGCAGGCATCATCTGGTTATTTTGAAATGAGAAGCAGTAGGTAACTGTAAGTGCTGTCCAGCACTGCTACTGGTTAATGAAAAGGATCTGTCACTACTGTAAAATCAGTCAAATTTTTTTGTAAATGTGTCCTGAATTGATACAGATATCTGACGTGATGCGGATTAGAATCTGTGGTCCGACAGACAGGAATGTGAGCCTAAGGTGTGTTTTCCATATTTACACCTCTAATTTTGTATTTTTTTCTGTGAAAAAGAAAACTCTTGTCTGTTGACTGTAAACAGTTTTGGGTTTTTTTCTTTTCTGTATCACAATGACATTGTCTGTCAAACAAATTTACAGTACAAACAGTAAAAGCGTAACTGTGAACCCTGTCTAATATCTTGCAATGTACGACTTCGTAGTGTTGGAATTGATATATGCCATACAGAAAAAGTGCAGCCATGGGAATTTTCGACCGTTGTCATCCAAATTGGATAAATACTAATTTGTACATAATGACACAAGGACATGTTCACTGACATAAATATTTACTTTTGAAAGATAGACTGAGGATTTTGAACAAGTTAAGGGCTTTTGCAGGTGGGTCACTGTGTAGTGCTGCTTGTATAATCTGTTTTGAGTCGATTTGGCACATTGACTGAAATAAAACTTACAATTGTCAACACCCTTAGTACAATCCTCACACTACGTAGCACATTCAGCATACCACTCTATGTGTCTAATGAATTCACCCATGGTTCAAATGTAAATATATCTATCATTGAATAAATCATTGTAATCAAAACAAAAGGTTCCATTATCATTGCTTGGACAACAACAGCCAAAATGTAAAGACAAATGACAGTGTACTTTGAAAGTATGATAGTTACCTACTATGTAATATTGTCCAGTTGCTAAGATTGTATATTTAGGCAGCTGATAGTATTGATGTCAGCCATGGCACAAACTGTATTTTCAACAAAACATTTATTTGACCACATCGTAGACCAGCCCAGATTAGCCTGCACTCTCCGACCTGTCTCTGCCATACTTAGGCCATGGTTGATTACATGGTCATGGTTATATCATTTGAGATTTCTCTGTCTTTGCCTTTCTCTGGCTCTTCCTTGTCCTCTGTGCCCCCTATCCATCTTCCTCTCCCTCTCATCATACCAACTTGCACTCTAATTCCTCTTCCTCTTCACCTGTCTGTCTCCTACATGCTCCATATTCCACAGCTGTAACATCGAGTCTTGCCCTTGCAATATAAATGTGTTTGAGAACTGATTAGTTATGAGTTTCACCTGTCAGCTAAATTGAACAGCAGTTGCGATTGGTTACTTAAAATTGTCGCGGCAGCGCATGCAGTCGATATTGACTACCAGCTATATACAGCGCGCTAGCATCGAAAACCCAGGTGATTTCTAACATTACCTTAGCTCTCCTTATTAGCTAGGGTCCTTACATGCTTGCTAATGACTTCTTTAAGCTGGGTCTCCAACATTGACTGCATTGTGTTGGACTGATTTGTGCAGATGTGTTCGTGAGGGAGAAGGAGAGAGAGAGAGTGACGGGTAATGGGTGAGTGACAAAGAGAGAGAGACGATAGGATGTTCTGCGTGAACGTGCTACAGCGCTCTACAATCAAATATGATTTTAAATAGACCTAGTAAAAAAAATCAAAAATCAATCTGTGGCCGGCCACCACAAATAAATGAACCTATATGAAACACTGTATGTGAACATCTGACCTAATGTTCATATAAATACTCATATAATTTGACAGTCATTTGAGAAAAACTGTGACACATGACCAGATTTTCAGTTTAAGTCACAACATAGAATAAACTTGTATATTTGTGTTTCATGTTTAATGGTAAAGGACCTCCAATATGGTCACCAGAGCCTTAACTGCTCTTTTTGTTTTAGAACTTCTGTTTTGTGTCTGTTGCACATTCACAGACAGCTGTAATTCTACCGCAGTCTGATGTGTAGTCTGGGAACGTGAGAGGCTCTGGCTGTTAATGCTCTTTTAGACTGGTGCCTCAATCTGCCCTGCATATTGCCTCTTGTGGCTTGATTGTTTGGAGTGTGTGCTGCACATATCCTTGACATTTTCTCTCTCTCTCTCCTCTGGCTTGCTTTCAGTCTCTCTTTCATTTGTCTGGACTATATTTCTGAAAGTGTGACAGCACTCCAGGGATCATTTTACAGCAATTTAACTTCATGTCAGATGTTAGGATATTTAGAAGAGGGCATTTCCTGTGTTAACCATCAAGTGTTGGTGGAAATGCACTCAGATCCTTTACTTAAATAAAAGTAGCAATACGTAATGTAAAATTCCACATTCATTTGCCAAATTGGTTTGTCTCACGCAACTTACAATTGTCAATAACACACAATTTAGAGCCATTTCAGGTTTAGTGCCTTGCTCAAGACACTTCGACTGGTAGCCAGGAGGAGCTGGGAATCAAACCACCAATTCTACCATTATTTGTCAACCACACTAACACAAAAGCTACAATGTCAAACCTGAGATATATAAACCTCATCCTTGACCTTGGAAGTAGCAGTTCAGAACAAATAATTGCAAATTGAAATTCATGTTTTTTTCCTCAGCACTTTAAGGACTTTTGTTCCATTTTGATTTAAAGCTGAGTTTATATGTCAGTGTTGACCCTGGAAACAGCAGATATTTTTTGCCACACGATCACTTTGGTTGCTGTTTTTCAGCTTTCAATCATATTGCATCATTTTTTTCATCAACGTCTGATGGCAATGTTTTGCACAAAGAACAGAATACTTCATAAAAAGCTGCCAAATGGACCTTGGTGGTCAAATAGTTTTGTCAATAGAGTGTAAGTACAGTTTTTACTGTGCAGAAGCTTACAGTGTACCGCTGTCAAAGTGGAAGTATTATGTTACTGGATTACTATAAATGATACATTAATGTGTAAGCAAAATTTCAAGATGGAGCTCATTCATACTGCTAGTAAAAAGGCAAGACAAGTTTATTCCAGCAGTAACTTTCAACATCAAAGCAATTCAACGTGCTTTATATAAAAACATAAAAAGGTATTAGGACAACATATAAAACAAAATGCAATATGCTATAAAAAGCACCTATTTCAAAGTAGAACATGAATGGATATTTTGCAGTTGGTTGTAATTATAGTTGAAACCATAACCATTTATATATATATATAATAATAATTATTAAAAGTGCAATAGGAACTGGGATAACTAGGTGATAACTGTGTTTTCACCAGCTAAAATGTGAAAACACGACTATGTGGAAGCAAGGAACTAGCTTAGCAGGTTATGGTGATCAAGTTGGAGAAGAGTTGAGTTTAAAGGCCTACTAAATGAGTCCAGGTGCTGCAGTGCCAAGTGTGGTATCCTGCAATGTTGTGATTTAAATGCGGTGTGCTATTAAGGCTCTCTTTGCTCATAATGGCACTTCTTTATCCACTGTAATATTATTCAAATTATATATTCAATGACACACTCCTCAAGGGTAGAAAAATCCACCCAGGCTTCAGATTAGTTCAAGGGCCCCATGAGAAATGGGACGGCTAAATGGAGAGCTGTTAAGTTTAATTTCTATACTTTCTGAAAGTGTGAGAAGAGGCTGTTGTAGAGGAGAATCTTAATATAGAAATATAATGACATTTCAGTAGTGAGCAATGGTGTCTGTCTGCTTTGCTTGCAAACAAAAAGCTCAATTTGGAGAGAAATTATTTGTTATGCTAATTTGTGTTTTGTTTGGTCTCAGCTGAGATATGTTGCTAAATTAGAAAGTGAAACAGCAACAGCAAGTAGCCTAAAACAAATTTGCTGTTACTTAAGTATATGCACACATACACACTCACACAGATTTACAGATGTCTTGAGGTGATATCAAGTTTGTTGGAATGATGTCACCTTTACATTTACCGTTTTGCCACCAATGACTGTTTATTACCAATAGGTGGCAATCTGTCCTTATCACTCAATATGTCAAGTGTTCAAGCTTGTCTGCAGAATGTTAATGTATGCCAAATTACATTTTTACAGCTGTATGTGAGCGAGATGAAGAAATCTAAAGGTGAAAGATGGAAGGGCTCTGAAAGGGAGAGAACGGATGAGAGGGATGAAGGAGGCGACAGGGGTGCTGACTGGTCAAAAGGTTTGCTTTCTCCACCTGCTGTGCCTTCTGTCCATGTGAGCCAAACCCCTCTGGTGTTTTAACACTCCTCATAAGGGAGTACACATCCCAGAATGCCTTGTGTCTTTGTGTCCCCGAGTCGCGCTACATGTCAGGAGTGCATCTATTCTGCATAAAGGTTAGCGGCAAGGACGCAGTGGTTGTAAGTCATTTGGCATGTTCCTCATTAAAAGGCTACCATCAAATGAGGGCCCAGGGGGGCAGAGATATGGCTGATGATTGCGTATTTTACTGAGGCGGCGGTTGTGTCTGCACAGCTGGCTGGCACAACACACCAGGGTCTCAGTCAAAGCCAGCGCTAAACAAACAACGCCAATCAGCCTGGTGTCTCTGGATGCATCCCTAAGTGAAGTAACTGAGTCACAGACTGTGTCTTCTGTTGCTTCTTAGCTTTGCTGCCTCCCATGTTACTGCATTGACCTGAAAACGGATAGAGGGCAAAGTAATATAGTCAGTGTCTACTTGAAAATCACAGTCTAGTAACTCTACTTTCAAGCAATTATGCAAAACCTGACTCTCTTTTTCCTAGTTTTAAAATGGTGTGAGAGCCAGCAATTGATGCACATCATCATAGCTTTAACATCACACGCAGAATTACCATTCCCACATGGGATGTTAATAAGACCATTTCCTGCCATCAACTATAAAAATAAGACCCAAGTATTTGGAGACAACTGTAGGCAAAGGAAAAGCTCTGCACAAAGAATGCTATCAGTGAGGGGGCAACCACCCTTCTATCTCCTCATATTGTTCTTGAGAGGAATCAACAAATGAGCAGCTAGATAGGGGGCACAAACACTGGGCAAAAGGAGAGCTCTCAGAGACTCTGAATAAACTAAGCAAGGCCTTGGAAAGATGCAGGGATTGTTGCCATTTTCCCCTATGGATTGAGGTCAAACCTTTCTTTAGATCTGGGCTTGCGCTCCTGCAAGAAAGAATGTGGGTTCTTGAATGAATAAATATGCACGCTAACATACAGCTGTAGGTTAACTTTAATATTTGCATGTTTTTAAAGTATTGTCAGGAGGGTTGTGGTTAGGTAGCGGTGCAGGGTTCTTGCCTGTAGTTAAATGAATTCATCTTGACTGGCACTGTGGTTTATTGGAGCACTTATGCTTGTCCTGTTAAACTATAACTATCTGAGATACAGGCCAATGGAAAAACATTACAGAACAAAATATTATGCGTTCATCAGATAAATCACAAATTATGCCCAAATTGTCTCCTGGCGGCCTCCTAAAGATTATGAAAAATCTAAAGATAGTGTGTTTTACAGTCAAGCACTGTAAGGATTAGATCAAGTAACAAGTTAAATTTTTAATATTACATTATCATTCACCATCACAAACGGTGCCCCATGACAGTAACATGCAATGCTGATCAAGCAATCTGTTATCTGTAACTAAGCATATATTATGGATATTTAACTTCCTGTCAATTGTGTTTCAAACACAAGTAAATTTGATTAAGATCACGGTAGATAAGAGCTTTTCCATACAGTGTGGTACATTTAGCTGATAAGGTTGATCTAGAACATCTGTTAATGACAAAGACAATGTCACAGTATCACCTAATGACAAAGATCAGGAACGACTGACCCAGTTTCAGATAAGATAATCATCAAAGTGAAGGTTTCAGTGAAGCATTTACATGAGTGAGTAAGACACATTCTAACTAGAACACAACCAATATAGGAAATTGATGATGCTGGCAATATCAGGGTTTTACACAAAAAATGCCCCAAAGTCCCTTTTCATAAACCACATTTTTGGCATTGGGCCGTCATATTTGGCTATGGTTGTGACAAATAAAAGTACTGTTGTTATTTTATATTTGATCAATAAACTTGAAAATTTAATGAATAACTAAACATTCAAATCAAGTAAAGAACAATATGATTTAAAAAAAAAAGAAGTATAGCGTTAGTTCAGGATTAGCATGTGTCACAGTGCAGTGAATCCAGGGACCAGGGATAGGACTCAAATGCAGATGAAGGCAACAGAGCGGTGCAGTTCAATAATTTATTTCAACTGTGGAGTTGCATAAAAGCTTACAGACATGCAGATTCAGATTCAGGATAGCAGGTAGGTAGGCAGGTGGTTTGAAATGGTGGTTGAAACTTTGACAAATGCATTGACGCAAATTCTTTGCATCGATGCTTTGTTTAATCCATATAAGTGGTGTATTAGCACACTGTTTTGCACAGACATATATTACTGTCGCACATCGCGCTTACGCTGTGGACACGACGTGATTATAATGGCACTATTTGCAAAGTAGAGGAAGAGATAGAATATAGTTAGGGACAAAGAAGAAACTGTCCAAAGTATGAGGTTATTTCAATTTAAAAGAAAACCGTTCATGTTACAGTCCGTCCACTGTAAAACGAAACTTACGTTACCTCAGCAACAGCACTACAGCACCAGATCAGAAAGCACACAGTGTTCTGCCAGCGGACCACAGACAAGGTAACAGCAACTTTAGCATTTAACTGAAATCATGATTGATTGTTGAGTTGAAGGCTAGTCAAAGTAAGGTGCAGTCAGCAGACATCAGACCGTTGAGTCTCTACTTAAGAATAACCTGTCACACCTTTTGAGTTGTAATGCTAACTGGGGAGCTAGGTTGCAATCTGTATAATTTTCTTATTAAACAGTCATTCTTATAATGGTATATTAAGACTTTCCAGTCAGCCAACAAATATAACAAATATATTTATAGCTCTCATATGAAAACAGCTTTACACTTGAGGATGTTCTTTGCTGTACCTCATACCTTCTGCATCACCGGCATGCCCATCATATTGCTGTGAACCGCCTCTTGGGTGCTATTGCTATATTTTATCATTGCTAAAAGCTGGATTTCGTCCTGGGTTGACAGAGCAGAAATAAAACTCAGTAAAAATATAATTCAGCCTTCTAGAATTCTCCCAGCATTTCAGACCTTGCTGTCTGCATCAGTGTGTCTTTACATTCTTTGCTTGATAGAGCAATTAAGAGAAGAAATGCCTGTCGCTTCTGAGCTGACTGGTCAATAAGGGCCTGACAGATTTGGGTGGACGGTATGTTGACACTGATGACTGCAGTGGAGTTATAGCTTGCAGGACAGCAATGCCACCTAATTCACAGTCATGACCTGATCACACACAGACCATGGGTGCTGGAGGACTGTCATGGCCACCCAAGCACACAGTATCTCCACATAATGAGCACTGGTGGGTTGCTTGTCTCCAGACTGGTGAATGTTTCTGGCCTGGGCTCAAAAGTCAGTTAGAGTGGTGACAGGGCTTCAGGGTACTGGATGAATGCCTGAGCAGCTGTCATGACCCCACTTGGCAGTTTTTTCTGCAAAGGGAAAGGAGGACATGTGAAGCAGGACATGTAAGTTCTTGTTTTAACTCAGGTTTGATTTCTTATTGGCATTATCTTTTTTTTTAATTACAAATATTCAAAATAGACTATACAACTAAGTAAGACAAAGCCAAAGTCAGACTCACCACACTAAGTCATCGGTTTTTGTTCAGGCTTAAAGAGCAAATATCTAGCAGATGCATGGAGTGGTGTGATGCAGGCATCACAAATTGACAGCAAAACAGAGAGAGAGAAAAGCCTGGATCACCTTGCACCATGCAACAAAGATCATCTGGCAAAGGGGCTGAAAGGTGGCTGTATACTGGGGCTAATGAGGGAATGAGAGTAAGGTGTTCAGGCAAGAGCAGAGTCAGGTAGACGGATGAGAAATGGCAGTTCTGCAAAGAATTGTAGAGAAAAAACAGATTATATTTAACAACTAGATGTAGATGAGGACATAACAGATAAAACCAAGGCAATCAAGTTCAAATGTTTAGATGATGGGATCATACTAATTAGATTCATAGCCTCTAGACTTATTTTTTTGTCAATAACATCACATATCCATGGCTAAATAAGCAACAATCAGAGTTTAGAAAAATCATCTTAAAGCATTATTTGAGAGTTTAATGCTCAAAGATTCAGCTAATCTGCTCCATCAGGATTGTGTGTGGGTGGTTTGAACAGATTTGATAATGGCATGCATCATAAGCAAACAACCACACAACTGTGTGATTTGATTTTGATTAAAATATTGCAACATTTTGACTGAAAAATGGCATCATCCTTTTCCAAGTGAGCCCCAACCACTTTGTACCAGTGACAAAAACAAAAACAAATACAGAAATGTTTCATGACATGACCAAAAAAGTTTCCACTTTAGCGTATTAATCTACTGTCATGTATGGTAGGACGCCATTGCTCATAGTAAGAAGCTTATTGAAAAAAGTAGGGATTTTTGGCTGAAACCGAATTTTTTTATCATTGCATAAACTTAAATAGTCAGTATTTCCCAGGATTTGGAGAGACTATGGTGGGTGGGTCTGAGGCCCAAGAGGCCCCGGTAAAGTATATTACATGTATCCACTTACATCCACTCCTGCATACAGGGTTGCGGGGGGCTGGAGCCAATCCCAGCTAACATCCGGCGAAAGGCAGGATACACCCTGGACAGGTCGCCAGTTCATCGCAGGGCCACATCCAGTTAATCTTATTTCCATACAGTATAGACACCTTATTTTGAAAACTGGACGTTGTCACATGTGTATCCTCGCGCTAAATTCATCAAGTCTGACCCAATATGATAAATGTTGTATGTGGTTCTCGTATCGCGTAACATGAAGACTTCATAGCCTCTCTTCAGGTAGGACTCTCATACTGCAACACTTGTCTTTGTAAAGAGAGAAAATGACTGGAGAAAGTTGCTAACCTGGCTGTCAGCTCGTTCTGGTTTGTTTCAGTCATCATAAAGGCTTGAATACCTGTGCACTCCAAATGTAGGTGTGGCTAGCTTAATCGCTTTCTCTTAAATGAGTGACAGAAACAGTCAGAGCGGTTCAGACCGTTTGTTGCCTTTTCCAAGAAGTCAGCCACAGATGGAGTGGATGCGCTAATAGACAATTCAGCAGAACAATGTCTGCAGATGGCGATTTTTGCGTCTTTCTCAGACACTTTAAAATGTTTCCACACTGCTGACGTGGCAACGTAATTGTTTGGTAAAATTTAATTGGTCTTTTGACTTACTGCCGAACACCGAAAAAATAGGTTTTCCGGCCCTTTAAGTTAATGTATTGCTTAGATCACATAGTGACTATAAACTACACCCAGTCAACACTATGCTGGATTGCTAAACCTCAGTTTTAATGTTTAATGATAGTTGTTAAATTTCAAAGCAACGTTTTAATAATTATTCTTTTGTACAACAATGGTATGTTACTGATCGTGAAAAATAGTTGCTTTGGCAACTGTTTTAGTAAAAGTGAGCATAAATTGAGACTGGACACGAACTTAAGTTGAATACGAGTCCAATGCCTGGTACCCCCCTCCACTACCCTAACCACAACATCCGTACTTTCTGCCCTGCTACATAAGACATTGAACATTGGCATTGGAAATATATTGTGAGTTGTGGTGTAGTCAATATGAAAAAGCAGTAGTGGCAGTGCTACTGTGTTAGTAGTAATGGGAAAGATTAAATATAGCTTTAATACATAAGAATAAATCATAAAATATTATGTAAAAGAGATGTTTAAGCAAGAATATATTTGCCTACATTGCTTCCTAGTAACAAGACATAAGTTAGTTACCAATTCTTCAGAAAGGACTCTTGTCATATTTGATTACAATAATAATGAAATAATGACTTTTCATGTAGAAGTCCAATTAGTGTTGACTGCAATCCCCCAGGTAATTTACAGACAGTAGTTAAGCCCATGTGGTAAATGGTATTTTATGTTGTGCTCTAATTAATACTGATTGTTGTACAGTTGAGCTGTCATTATGTAATATTTTGTAGTCAAAATAGTGTCATTTTAGACTATAGTCTGCAGAACCATTAAATCTGTTTGGGGAATATCCCTTTGATGTTTTAACCTTTCAAGGAGAGCCACTTTAGCTCAGAAATTGGCTCCACATCCTCAGTAAGCCCTTCACCACCTGCAAGTCAAACCCTGTGTGGAATAAATGTGCAAACCCCAGTAAGTGAGATTGGGTTGAGTGGAGGAATGAAGGGTTTTGGGTGATGAAAATAGGAATGCTAATGTGTAATGTCTAATTGCTTGTTGCTTAAATTGGCTGACACGAGCACCCATCTGCTGAAGGTGCGCAATGTCGCAAAGTGCTTGCTAATTAAAATGCTCGAAAGATAATTTGGGGAATTGAAAATTATTTATTGTTCATTTATGTAATTCTAATGCATTAGGAAAAATGGGACGAGAACACAGTGTGTGTTATCATTGGATGGCATTGTGCATGTAGGAGTGAAGGTAACAGAGGAAGTCAGGGGTGAAGGGGGTGGAGGGTTGGAGGAAAATGCACAATATTTATGAAGCACTGTCAGGTTAATGTCATGCAACATTTATTGATGCAGTAATGTTTAATTTAGCATACGCTCCTGTAATAAGCCATTAGGTGTTGTGTTATGATGGTTCTGTAATGACAATCAGATGCCCTTGAATATCTCACTAACACTGTGCCTGCTGCATTTAGAGGCAGAAAATAAATATAAATCAAGCTTAAAATGCATTTATGCAGGCTGAAGATGCTGTGTAGTTGTGCTGGCTATCGATAACATAAGGATCTGTCTTTCAATAGCTGGCTGTAAAATATTCAAAATTTCAGACAGGAACACGATTGGATTAGGTTTGATAATGGATGTCATAAAAGCAGGCGGTGCCATTTTAATAAATCTGTCATATTGCCAAAGGGTAGAAATTATAGAAGCATCTCCTAGAATGACAACAGAATCCTTCCTGGCCAGTACCCCCTTAAAACACATACTTGCAACACTCTATTGTTTAGATTTGTGGAGAACCTGAGTTCACCACCTACTACAGCCTCACAGAAGCAACAAATTAACCAATGTCAGTTCAAGGAGAATTGACCTTGGAGATAAACCAGCAGATTCTCCATTGTTGCCTGTGATTGCGTGACACTGCGTAAATGACCAGGTGTCCTTTTGTCCTTTGTGATTAATGCCCTTATTTTGCTTGTAACCTATCTGATTATCTGATTTAAGTGTTTCAGTGGTCTCAGACAAGGTATTGCAAAGCATTTCATTTGACGCACAGAACAGGTGACAGTGCTGTACATAAGGATTAAATAATAGATTATTATATCAGACGCAGAGATGGATCACTGAAATAAGGAAAACAGAGCTATAAGATGGATATCATACCATGCTATGCATATGGATGAAGATACTGAAATGTGTCTCTTTTGTCTGCTGTGTTGACCCAAAGCTATTTCTAGAAGGACTTTAAAGTTTGTTTCGATCATTATTTCCAATGGCTGTCATCGGAACAGCTCAATCACAGCATAAGGAGAGGACTTCACAGGGTCACATTGTTTTGATTGATTTACTCACCAATGACATGACAATAAATGGCCAGTGACAAAGACACTGAGAGCACAGTTCTTTGTAGAAAAGCCACCATCATTGTTTATGGGAGTTTCTTTTCCTATGGTTCTTCCACAAAAGCTTATTGTTTTTGTATCTCAGAAACATCTAGTCTTGCAGACACTGCTGTGCTGATGGTGTCTCCCTGTAATGAAAATACAGAATTTATCTTTATAATGGATCATTATACATCTGCCACAGTATAATGGCAGTGAGATAAAAATAATGTTGCTTGATTTACTTCACTGGCATACTCCATTAGATTTTAGTCTGGTAAATTAGCACAGAGTAGGAATCAGGATTGCAAAGCAGGCGAGCTGTGAGATCGAGGACATACACACTATAAAATTGCCCCATTATGAAAGTTGCATGAGAGGGACATTATAAACAACCCCTGCCAGGGGATTCATTAGTACTGAGCAAAACCGTAGAGTAGTAACAGGGACAATGTCCTTTTCCACTCTTCTAAAAAGCCATTAGTGCACGGCTCTGAGTAGCTGTGAGGAGGGATGGGATCCATGCAGGGGGATATAAAAAAAGGAGAGAGGCTGACACACATGATTGCAAGTGGAATTGAATAAAATAAAACTATGTTCTGAATTTTAATATGAACTTTACATATGTTACACAAGGCCTCACTTAATATTTTATGTAACAACTTACAGTTTAGGATTGGATGGCTTGCTCAGTGCTGGTTTCATGCAGATTTGCCTGCCTCTTTGTTATAAATAAAGGGGTACCACAGGGTTCAAATTTAGGTCCTTAGTTTTTTTCTTATCTTTGGGGTTTTATGTCGTTTTTTTTTTTGTTTTTTTTACAAATTACATAGACAATAATTTCCCAGCAGACTTAATATCCATTTTATATGGATTACATGTTTATGAATGTTTCCCTTTGTGAAGTGAAAAATAAAATACTTACTGTATCAAAAACTTTCCTGTCAAACACTTGTAATAATTTTCAATTCTGGTGCTTGACAGATGAGTCAGTACCATGGAATTTGCTTTTGACTAGTTTTCATTTATCAGGAATATATTTTCTCAGTGGTAGTAAAACATGTTAAAACATAGTAATAATAATTAAGAGGTGGTGTTATGCTCATTTTCAAAATCCTAATTCGGGGTTGTACCAGAACAGGTTTACATGGTTTAATTTTCAAAAAAATTAAAACCACACTGCACATTGCTGCAGCTCCTCTTTTCACCCTGTGTTGTACGCTCCGCTCTTGAGCTACAGAGTGATGCATCTTACTTGTACAAATTCTTTGTTAGAGTTGCACATGCGTAGTTCCCAGGTAAGGACTACTAGCCAATCAGAAGCAGAGAAGGGCGGGTCGTAAGAAACAAGGTAGTGTGATCCAAATCAAAGCCGTGTCAGACTGAGACCGTAACCTAGCAGGTGGTATAAGTTATTACCAGTCCACAACCACACAACATCATTGTTTCACATCTTACCTTCAGGACTAAACGTTGAACTGTTGCCGGTGTTCTGACGATCTGTGCTGCCTTGCTGAAAAATGCCTCCATAGTGCAGATCGATAGACTCGACTCTACTCGGCCCTGCTCTGTTTTCCATTGCAGCTAGTACCCAGAGATAGCGACACCACACACAACGGCCGGGACGTAATGTTCAAAGCGACACACACACCAGCGATCCACACAGCTCTTAAAATATATAGTCTAAAGTTAAAACGTGAATATTCCTCAGAATATAAAGACAGATAAGCAGTATGAAAACCTTGCTGCTGTGTTTTCCTCCGCTGTTGTTGCTGCAGCAGTCTGTGTGACGGCGGGAGCAGAGGGCTCTGTGAGCGGTTCGGCTGGACAGCCTCCCGCGGGTCGCCGAAGGCTTCCCCCTCAGCCACTTGCGGAGCTCCTCAACTCCGAAAATATTCATCACACTTATGTTCCGCCATCACTTCTCGTAAAACTGTCAACATTTGAAATCTAGACAGCTGATTTCTCAGCTCAAAACTTCTCAAAAGTGGATTTAGTGATGAAATTCCATACGAAAACTGTAAAATATAAAACTTTCTGTTGCTGGCCTCTGTCCGGTGCACACAATGATGATGCAGTGAATATTCTCTCTGACCAATCAGTAGTCTGTCGTATTTTCATGTAACATTTTGCAAACCTGTTACATGCACAAAAAAGATATATAACTCAATAAAGCAGAGGGAGAAAGCCAAAACGCATAATACCACTTCTTTAACATTTACTGTTCATACTTTTACTTTGAAGTCACTTACTTAAGTTTCGTTGGGCTGCTCTCGCATGAGCTGTACTGCTGCTCAACACCAGCAGGCAGCAGAAAGCATGGACATGTGTGTGTTCCGGTGAAAATTCATGCTGGCTAAAGCAGACCTTGATGTCAGCGGTTTAAAGTTTACCTCTGAAGAGCAGAAATAGGGCTGGGCAATTAAACAATAATAATAATCACAATATAATTTTTCTCTAACAATACAACAAATGTTCAATAAATTTTCATTAAATATTTGATTTAATTCATTTGAATCACGGACAAATTAGCACTTCATTTTTCTATTAAGGAAAGGGACTGAAAAAAAGATTTTACTTGATTTTACCCATGCACATTTATTTATTTTGAACGTTCTACCTAAGAGTTGTTAAGAGATCCATTGTTTGGCATCGAGTGTTTGTCATGTTCTGACCATAAAGAATGATTTAAAACTGCATTTAACCATCTGGTTTCTTTAACTTTCACTCAGGAGCAAAGTTGTTAAATTTAATTATTTGACATTCATTGTGATTTTGTTAACATTTTTGGCCATATTTCCCAGCCCTTATAAGAAATAAAATGCACTCTTGCTTAATCCACTCAGGGTTTAGCTGCTAAGCCTTAGTTGGTTGGGTGTGACCAGTAGCTCACAGTGGCTAGTTAACTCATGCCAACTGCTGTGTAACAGACATTTCAGTTTGCTGGCTTACTGTAATGCCTCTTTTTTTCTGTTACATTAAGTTTTAGCATGTCACCGATTAATTTCTCAATGCTTTTATCACAAAAGTAAAACAAAATGTAAGCATACTGTCTGTCACCAGGAGACATGTTTTTCATGGTTGTAGCCCTAGTCTGAATCAGGTAGCTAATGACAACTGAGCCAAAGTAATTTTGATATATTAAATCCATCCTCCGTTTTTAAAACTACTGTTCACTGGACCTGATCTCAAGACTGGCAAACCCATATGGCTAAATAAACTTCAAAAATATAAATTTCAAAAGGAAGTAAATAATTAATTTTAAAAGTACTTTCAATTCAATGTCTCTTTAGAGTTGCAAACTTTTCACCATAGACTTATTTAGAAATGTTTTAGATTTTTTAATATTCTCTCTCTTTTAATATTGTTATGTTAATTATTCTTGTTTTAATACTGTACATTTCATTTAAATCAATTCATAGCAGATTTATGACTTAAACGTACCACTAAGACTTTTGCTTATATAATACAGCCATATTTTTATCAGAAATTCAACCCATCAGAACTTATGTTAAAAGTTAATGTGACCTTACATATGTAAACACCCATCACAGAAATGTTTTGCTAAGGAAGACAAGTGCATATTAATGAGATAACGAACATGGTGGCCTGGCTCATTGTATTTTAATGCATGATTCATTATGACCTAAAGTGACTTGGAACCTCGATCTTCTCTGACAGCTAAGAAGGCAGTTGTGGCGTATCCCAGGGAAAGACAATGACCCCGGTAACTTCAACATAGATTGGCAGTGCACACTTTCCAAGGTTGACAGAGCACTAGAGCAACAGCAAAGGTTATTTCATTGCATTTAGCCACTGACTACATGGCGTCTCACACAAGCCCTAGGCTGCTTTCAACAAGCCCGTCCTGCTGAATTCTTTTGAAACGTTTTCCAAGCACAGTCTGACATTTGTTATTTTCTCTGGGAATTTAATGCTATTGCTTTTTTCAGTACCACAAGTGTCTTGTGCAGATTAGAAAGAGCACCGACTAACAAAACCTAAAAGCCACTCAAGTCCAAAATGTAAGGGCAAATTCCCCATCACTTCAAACCATTGCGCTGTCACTTTGACAGGCCATAATACTTATTAAGCTGACAATGCCGTGATGACTTGAGCCGCAAAGAGAAAAAACATTTCATAAGGATACAGACCAGAGCTGTGGCACTGGCCAAAATTGTCGTGGAGATAGCAAGAGTGAGCCTTTCCTGACCTTGTAAGGGGTTTTATGAGTGAAAGAGGTGATAGTTTTTGTCAGCATAAAATTATTGTGTATGCTGCTGTAACAGGATGATATCCTGACTCTGCACTGTCTGGAATACACACCCTCCCCCGATAAATTTCATCTCTTTATCCCTTGGAGTGGGAGCGCAGCAGCCCAGAACTCGCTCCCTGTGGGTGAAGGAGAGGAGGATTATGGAGCTCCCCATGTACACAGCTGTGCACTTGGAAGTTGTTTTCTTATTTTGATAAAGTGAGACAATTTGTCTAGAAGTATGACCTTATCCTTTTTGGCACTTGCTTTCTATCACAGATGATAGTACTGATGGAGTGACGGATTCCAAAATGTGCTTTGTGAGGATGCCACTGGCCGACACAGAGCAGAAAAATAAAAACATTGCATCATCTCTTCTATCACTCAAAAGCATTTGAAGCTCTTAAATCATGTGGCAGTGCACAAATTGGACTGACAACCGCAAGAAAATTGCTGCTGAGTTTTAAATGGATTAACAAGTGTAAGAATTGCCCTTTTCCTACTAGTTTGACAAAGTCTTCACAAATGTGAAAACATAGGCGTCTCTGTTGATAGGGACCCCATTTGAAATGTATAACTTTTTAGATAAAAAAAGTTATACATTTCATAGGTTGTTTGCACATGCCTCAAAGACAGGACTAACTGTGACTTTTGCTGCAAAGAAACACTCATAGCATGCATGTAGGCCTAGTGCTGAATGAAAATATCGGACATTGTAGGAAAATGAAATGAGACGTAATGATTTAACACTCAGACATCCTACGATTTGTATTTACTGACCACCACCTGTTTACACGTGACTTTATGCAGTGCTGTAGTCACTTCCTCCCAATGAAGCCAAAGGACTCACACACTATGACAAAAACTAGACAAAACACTGGGTAGGCTTATTAGTGACTAACATTGGCAAGCCAGCTAAGAACACACAATATGTAAATAAGACAACATTGGAGTTACTGTGGGCACATTCTTGGTATTCTGTAAAGGCTAACCTCCTCCTCATACCTTCAGCCACTATATCAAATATGTACAAGAATAGTCTATTCACTGCATGCATGAAAACAAAACTGATACAAACACATCTATCAAACTCCTGCAGAGACAGCAAAGCAGATCCCTCATCCCTCAACTGTAATGTAATGACTTACATTCAAATTGTAAATGCATACACTACTGGCTGTAAAGGGGATGCGTTGATGTCACTTCCTCTTCCGGAGCACACTGTACTGAGTGGCAAAACATTGGTTACCATGACTGCGTTTAGCAGCGAGGGGGGGGGGGACTTAGCAACAAGTTAATATAATAATGCAATGATAAACAACTAAGGAATGACTCAAAATCAAAAAATCAGAACTATCCTTTTGAAATGTCACCTTTTTTGTATTTTTATCATTTCATTAGCGAATTGCTGTTGGTGAACAATGTCACATCGTCCATGATACAACTGAGTAAATTGTTGCAAGTAATGTGTCAATACGGCTCCTTGCTCTACGACCCCCGCTGGTTTAAAGGTCACATACTCCAGGTCAAATTCAGCTACACCGCTCAAGTTCATCGCTCCAGTGGATTGAACTTCTCATGTTAGCTGCCACAGCCCAAAGCACCATATGACTCCGTTAACATACAGTATATCCCTTCCCCCTCTTCCCTCACCGCACTACACTGTTGGGTTCAAAATGAGATGCATACTTCTAAACACACCTGCCACTAGTGACATTCTGTGTGGAATAAAATGAGAATATTTATCTCATGAGCTGAGTTTATCCCATGCATGTGCTATACTCAATTTCGATGTGTGTCTCTTTTCCTTCAGAGTGACAAATGAGATGGAAAATTCTACGTCAAAAACTCGCTTCCTGAAACGCTGCTATCCTCCACAGTGGTGTCAGAACTGAACAGCACAGCATGAAGAGACGTTATATCAAAAAGCGGGAGGTTTAGGTTGTCACAGAATGGTGACATTTTGTGTAGAGCGTCATTATGATAATGAACATTCATTCTCTATCGCCAGAACCCCTTTCCTTTAATGTACTTCTCTGAAGGTAACGGTCTCTGACAGTCTTATTTATTGCATTGCATAGCAGGGTTATTTCTGGAAGTCACTTTAAAAAAAATCTGCTACAGAGAATATCTGTGAAAATCTATATCAAAGCGGCTTCCGACGATGTATTATTGGGTGTTATGGGAAATAAACTGTGTTGAAAGTAATAATGTCTACCGATGTCCCTCGCTTAGGCTTGTTTGTTGGCTCTGAATATGCATGATTGCTTTTTGATTGACTGAGAAATGATGAATCTTAAAAATTAAAAGCAAAAAAAAGATGCAATTGTGCACGACTTCTTAAAATGAGATGAACAGCCTGCTTAAATCTAGCATGAAATAAAGTATTCATCTCTGATTACATATCTCCTCATACGCAGAGTGATTGGGGCACCACTACACCTTAACAACCCTGTAATGATCCAAAACCACTGCAATCTTACGGCACTGATGCATGACAATATTATCATTTAAAAAGCCTGTTGAGCTCCTGTGCACTCGCTTTAGCCAAGAACAAATGATATCTACTCTCATCTCTCCAGGTATAAGAATTCATAGAATTCACACTTAGAGATTTTTAACAAAGCTGCTATACCATAGCTGATCCCGACGCAATTACAAATTCTTTCAGGGGAAATGATTAAATGATTTTCATTTACAGTGGTTTTAAAACTAAAGTGTGTGTGCAAATCTTCCCTCCGCTGAGGCCGTCTCTGTAAAATCTTTCCTCTGTTGCTCCTGATTTGCAAGCTGATCCCAAAACACATTCACACCTGCAGCCATACACACCAACACATGTGCGCACGCTGCATGCAGTCTGTGCACTTACTACGTGTCATTCATCTGCCTACTCCTGGGCTCTAGTTTGCCATGGTTGCCATAGTAATGAATACGAAAGACAGGCATTATTGTGTGTCATTTCCCTTGATCATGTTATTGACGGAGCTAGGGCCAATAGCAATTTCTGTATCTTAGCAACACTACAGTCTCAAAAGAAGTTAAGGGTGTTGATTTCATTGAGTGTAGGAGTGTATCTGTTAGACATTTTTTGTACCTTTAAAAATCGAAACTAATCACTTACCCAGCTCACCTACTTGGTTGCTCAATTTTTGGCTTCTATTTTTCTGGGACTGTTTTACTCAATTTTCCTCCAAGCTGGCAGAGTGGAGATTGAGAATGCATGAAAAAAGACATTAAAAAAGAACAGCATTGCTGAGCACTACACTGAATAACCAGGTTTTGATTTTTACAAGTTAAGAGCATCAGTGTTGTTAAAGTGCAGCTGGGGCTGAAAAATGAGAGTCCAGAGAGATGGTGTCAGAGACTGCACCTGCCCACAGATCCTGAATAATGCACTGAGACCACAAGGACACCTGCTGTAGCCCTTACATCTGCAGCATCATAGACACACACAAACAAACACACACACACACTCCTGGGCATGCATGAAGACACAAGACACACTCAGAAAACAAAACACAAACTCAGATGCACCTTAAAGACTGGATCGTGAAAGTCTGTGCATGCAAATACACACATACACAGACCTGCTGAGTTAAAATACTTGCTCTTAAAAAATGCTCTTAATTGGAGTTAGAGGCAAAACTCAAAATCATCTGTCAGACTGAGAGGGAAACAAGATCTTATCCCTTCATTGCTTTTCTGCTGCTCAGTTCCTACAGATACAGATGAGTAAGATCCTTCATTCAGAATTTATATAGAACACACACTTCTCAAAAACCGCCTGCCATTCTCATGAGAGGGAGCTGGTACAGGGAGCGAGCAGAGTTTATTTGATCAGAGCAGACCCTCGATACTTGGCAGGTCTCCACAATGATGTATCTACTAATGCATGTTGTTTTTACAGTAATGTTGTCGGATGAAAGTGGGACAATAAACAAGCAAATTTTACTCGTTTTTATGGAAAAAATCATGTCGTCTAAACTGCAAAAGACAATATCCCCAAAGCAATCACAGCTTCAATTATTGATAGCTGTTGAGCAGTCATCTGATGGTTGTCAGGCTTAAAGCAAAGGTTGCGATAGTGAAAGGAAGGAGGATTTTTATGCTTTCTGGGC
This sequence comes from Lepomis gibbosus, assembly GCA_029875015.1. Taxonomy (NCBI): domain Eukaryota; kingdom Metazoa; phylum Chordata; class Actinopteri; order Centrarchiformes; family Centrarchidae; genus Lepomis; species Lepomis gibbosus. The sequence continues at coordinate 6,056 of JAPMOB010218936.1, read as the reverse complement.
TGACAATTTGAAAGCAATTACATGAGATGGAGCTTTGGTGAGAAACTGACTGGAGGGTAATATTAAAAAAAAACTGCTTCCTACTATCTGTTTCTTGGGAGGGTACTTATGATATTTCAAGGTTAGAAACAGAAGCAGAGACAGCAAGGGAGAATATAAAGGCAAGTTGCGAAAGGAGAAAAGACTGGACACAGGAAACATGCTGTGTGCTACTTTTGCATATTTCTTCACTTCTGTGTTCTGGCGTCCTGCGCTGGAGCAGTGCAGAACCCGACTCGTTAATACTGAATGAGTTATATCTCTCTACAGTGTGGGAGCTGTCAGTCCGAGCTTGGACATGCTTCTACTGCCAACAGACAAGGGACACTCACCTGTGTTTTGCTGTTCTGCCATTAAATCAATGTCCCTTGGTCAAATTTAATGTGATATGTCACGTGTTTTTTTGCGGAGGAAGAGAGAACTCAGTGGCGTTAGGATTTCACTGCAGCTTTCATAACAATTTGGAAAAAAAAAGTCCTCCTCACGACGATGTTGAATTTGTTTCCTCAAAACTCAATGGTAAAATGGTTTTTTTTTTGTTTGTTAATGAAGTCAAAAGACTGTCATTAGGTAAAAACACAATAACTGTATTTTATGTGAATCTGTCTAAATCATGTCACATACAATTTATTTAATTTTGTTAAAGTGCAGTGCCTGTCAGATCTTTCCTTTGTGGTTGCCTGCAGCTACACATCCTCTGTCCTCGCAACTGCAACTTCTACTTTATTACTTTCTTCTACTCTTTTTCAAATTTTTCAGGACATCTGGTAAATTTGAGGTTACAGGCAAATTTATGCTTAGCTTAGCTTAACTAAATAGCCCGGTACAAAACCCCGTGTAAAACAGCAACTTGTCATTTTTATCTGTTTTTTATCTATTTTTATTTGTTTAGAAATTATTCAATAAGCTTTCTTGGTACGTGTTGTTGGACTGTGTTAGCTGCAGACAAAACCAGGCTAGCTATTTTCCCGTTTCCAGTCTTCATGCAAAACAAAGTTGGTGCTAGCTGCAGCCACGCATTTACCTGGCATATGAAAGTGGCATTGTGCCTGTGAAGATTCTCAGTCATCCAGGTCATAGTCCAAGGAATCTAAGTCTAGGGCAATCGGTTGGATTGAAGATGCTTTAAGACATTTCGCCTCTCATCCAAGAGGCTTCTTCAGTTCTAACTGACCGGCAGGGAGTCCCCGGTATTTAACCCCTGTGGGGTCATTACTAAGGATACCTTTGTTAGGTTAGCGATCCTAGCTGTTGTAACAACAGTTGTTGTGGTCATTAGAGTCGCCTGAGGCCAACGGTGAATGTGGCATTGTCACATGATGCCAGATGTGTGGTGTCAACCTGCTGCCCTGTTGAGAAATGTTTTTTCTACTTCCTTCACTCCTCTTTCAAACCATCTGTCCTCCCTATCCAAAATTTAAAACTTTTTGTCCCTGAAGGAGCACAAAAGAGTCCCTAGTCCTTCAGGTGTAGGTAAACTGATGAGTTTTACCCTGAGGAGTTGGTTCTACTGTTTTGAGCCATGTGTTTACGTAAGTTTCCCTGATATACAGGCCTGTGCATTCCTCACTGCCTTGGATCTCATACAATAGATTGCTGTTTTTGTGTGTGATCTTTGTGGTAGACCAGTATCTGGGGAACGTGGTATCCATCTTCTCATCTAACTATCATCAAGATGCGGTTTTATGCCAAATTTGCAAGATTTATTTTAGACTGGTAAATAACATGCAATGTGACAGTCATTTAGTGAAACACATCTTTAGTGCTAAATGACAACACAAACCATACAGAAAACCATTCCAAATGACGTCGATATATGGTTTTGATGTGGCTGTTTCCTTGCTACTATGGTTTTTGCTAAAAGTGAGCTAAGCAAGCCATTAGTTAAACTACAGGCTGGCACTACATGTGAAGGTAATAAGATGGCAGTGTCTTTTTGACCTGCCCTCAGAATTTCTGCAGTTTGTTTGAATTTTGCATATTCTTGTAACCACTTGGCTTTACTGTTGTGAGATGAAGCAAGATTGGCTGAAGTTTGGAAAGTTCGCTATACATTTTTGAGGACACTGAAAGGTTTATTATGTGTGTCAACTTTACATAGTCTTGTGTAACATGGCACAGTGCAATGGCTACAGTTAGTAAATCAAGTAATTCTTGCACAAAGTGAAATTCTCACCCCTATCTGTTTGGATTTGTGTGGCAAGGAACAAGGCAAAAAATAACTGAACAAAAAAATCTGTCAGCAGGCTCATTGTGGTCAGGTCTCAGGCCAATCACACGCAATCACATTTTACGCATTCAGTTTCATCCCATGCTGAGGCTACAAGGTAACCAATTGAATAAATGAATAAAGCCAATCTACCAAAGGTGCAGAGGTCCCACCATGCACTGCTGCCCTAAGAGGACGGTGTTTGTGGTTGGTTGAGCTGATGAATTTTACTCCGACACCCTGTTCTCCTGCAGGTCAACTGCTCTGGGAAAGCATCTCCCTTTCAGTGGAGAGCAACACCGTGTGAGTGAGTGTGTGTGTGACAAAGAAAGTGTGTGTGTGTGCGCATACATGTGTAGGCCCGTGCATGTGTATGCGCTCGCTTCTACCCCCAGGAGGGCATTAGGAACACAACCTGGGATTTTGTGCGACACCTGGAACCAGGTTTCCTCGACCTCATTTGTGGTGCACCTTCTCTGATTGGCCACTCTCCTCCCCTGCATTGTGCCTTCAAAAAAACTGTATAGAGGCCTTTGGCTCCCACAATCTGCTGTTCTTCCTTTATTTTTCATACTTAATTTTCTGTCATAGAGGAATGTGTGTGTATCTTAATAAAGTATGCAAGTATAAGAGCAAGCCAAATGTGGACAAGGTTTGAGAAAAGAGGGACAGGTGTAGGTTTGCAATGGAAGGACAGAGGGGGAGAGAAAATAGGGGAGACAGAAGAATCCTTTCGGCACTATCGTTCTATTTCAGCACACAATAGGAAAGGCTGATGTTTGAGTGAGCATGGGCCAAAACCAACATGGCAACACACAATTAAGGCCCTAATAAATTAGGACACAGTTAACAGCTACAGCATGTCAGCATGGCTCAGGGTGGGGGCTGCAAGCAACATATCGAGGATACTGCGCCTACGTGTTGGAAACAGACTAATGGGAAGCGATTTGGGGTTGGCCCAAGATATAATTACCGTCCCCACCTCTCCTGTTCAATGAGGCCTGAGGCCTCCTGGGAGAGGCCTATTTCAGTCAGGTAATGGAGAGCCCATGCACAGTAGCAGATGATCAAATTGTCTGCCGCAATCTGCTTTTTTGCTCTCCTGATTGTCCCCAAAGACATAAAGAGCTGACCCAAGGATTCCCCCCCCTTTCTATTAGAGGCAAGCCAGCTTTAGAAGTAAAGCTCTTCCCCACTATCACAGTTGTTTTATGGTGGTGATGGTGAGTGTCTGTATTTTTGTGCACGGGTGTTTTGGAGATGACAGCCGAACTTCGCTGTGATTTATGTGTTGTCACGCTAACAGGAGCATAATGAAGTTGTTCTTGCAGACACATGTTTTGGCTCTTATGTTCCAACTCTCCTGCTGGGAGAGATGTGAAGACATGCATAATCAAGGAGAACCAAGACAGAGAGCCCAAATCCAGATGATAATCCTGACATTAATGTGATTGTTTCTTGTGGAGGACATCTGCTTAAGGGTTAAAATCAATGATATATCTTTTTATCACAGTAAAAAATTCTTATCCTTCATTACTGTCAAAATTATCCAGTAGACACCACTTAAAAAGTACAGAAACACACAGGTGCATCCATTTAAGATAATGAGCATTGCACTTAGCATCAAGCAGTTACATAGCAACAAACAATTATAATGCTTAAACCTAAGATGACAGTAGTGGCTGGTGTAAGATAAGAAATGTGAATGCAGTTTTCATTCGTGTTTTTTTTTTTTTTTGCATAATAAATATATAACCAAAATGACAACTCTCTTTAGCTGTGTTTACACCAAAAGTACTGAGAACTAAAAAGTTCCTTCAGCCCATTGTTGCGTGCGTTTCCACCGTGGTCTAAAAAGCACGATTATTTAAATGAACCAGCTTACATAGGCTGTAGGCCATAAAATCATTATTTGTAACCGCTATCCATGAGCAAAATTTATAAATGAACATCAGATTTGATTGGAATATAATGAAAAACTATAGGCTTTGCTTGACCATTAAAAACAGCTTTTTTTGTGAGGGAGTATAATGGAGAGACGCACGATAAAGTTTTTTACAAATTTAATAACAAACTGGATAAAGCCATCAACTTCTTTTAAGAACACCAGCACAGAGAAAGGAACAAGAATAGGATCTTCTCCGCCCACAGCAGCGTTTTAGCTACATATCAGAGTTGATCTCCATCCATATTTAAATGACATGAAAACATACATCTAGTGGCTGTTCACGTATACTGGGGATGCGTGTGCCGGTGTAAACATGAAACAGATGGTCTACTCCACAGTTGCAGAACATTTGGTGGAAAGTAGCCTAATACAGACGAATAACTAGGTAGTTTTGTTTTGATTTGTTTGTTGTTTTGTGCATTGACTGATCAACTGTGGCGGCATGACTGGGAGTCATCTTAAAGTAAATACGGCAACATGCAGTGGTACAAGTGTTATTTACACAGTACAAAATATCGTGTTTTTGCTTTGCATGACTCTTCAGACCGAATCAGAAAGCCAAATGTGAGTGTCTGTGTCATCGCTTTATAAAGTCCTCCGTTTTTGCCCATGTCAGCAGTGTTTTCAAACGAACATCTTCTGATTTGCTGTTTTAATCTGGACAGGAGGCAGACATGTAGTAAAAGGTTTCCGTTTTAAAACAAAAACAGAGAAAGAGCGAGAGGCAGTCAGCTGATTGAGTGGCGCCTCTCTTTGCATCAGGAAACTCACACTGAAGGATCAGTCTCTCTCTTTGCCTGATGCGCTGTGGGTCAAGACAATTAAACTCTGGTAGCTGGCGGCATGTATGTGAGATGAGCATGACTCCTACAGTTTCACATGATCGCTCGTGCTTGTTGCTCTAATCGCTGCTCAACTCTCGTTGTAACTAAGCCCATCAAAGCTTACGGTCTGAAAAGGACTTTGGTGCTAGCTAGCTTTGAAAACTGTTCAGATCACGTAATGAAACCATTTTAGCTGCCATTGAAAATTTGTTATTGCATCATTTGATTGGCTTTTCTGATCAGACTTTTTAGAGACGACCGGTCAATCTAGTTAAAGCCATTATCGGCCGATTGCGATCGGTGACCGATCGATGGAGCACCCTTAGCTACGATCTCAGGTGGACATCGCTGTGTTTACAGCAACCAGCTGATGGAGTTATGCTAAATACCGGGTCCAGAGTTGTTGTATTAAGTTTTCATCAGTCAGGAAGTTTTTACACGGATCTGAAGTCTGTCTCCTCCTCTCCAAAACAAACAAAACAGCTGATTACAGCCGTTAATAATGCTTGTTAAGCATCACGTTCCTGACACAGGCGGACACAGATGAGTGCTGTAGGTGATCAGCAGTTCTTGTTGGCTGGAAATGTTGTAATAACCTTCCAAACTGTTGGGATTTTAGTTTTGTGTTTCTTTCTCAGTGGTGGAGTTTTTTCTGAACTTTCAGCCTTCGTCAACTAATTAATTTACCAGAAAAAGAGATTTGTGGACTTAAAAGTCCCTGGTACTTTTGGCTTTTGGCTATTGGGGCACCTTTCCTTAGCTTTCAGAGAATTTGACCAGCTCCTATCATGGCTGCCACTGAAATACTTCCGAGTCACTTTACTCAGTTAGGAACCTTCAGAAGCAAAAAACACTTTTTGGACGCAGCCCAGAATTAAATAACTAAATTTAGACCCTGGTCCTTTCTGTGGAAAAGCAGTAAGTTCCCCCAAAGGTTCCTAGTTCTGGGGTATTGTTCCTTTGGTTGAAACACAGCTCTTCTCCCCTTCTCTCTCCCTGCATTCTCCCCTCTTTTCTACATTATTATGCTTGACCA
>JAPMOB010218933.1:0-36343 GCA_029875015.1 Lepomis gibbosus | reverse complement strand
TGGTTGAGGAGTTATTACTGATTTATTGTGGATATGTTATTTTAGGCGTTTTTACCAAAAATAGGCTCTAGGGGTTAAAGGCCTTGGTATGCTACGAAACAAGTACTTGTCGGATGGTCGAACATCTAGTGGTTAGGAGAGGTTATGTTTCCAGAACCAGCAACTGGACAATCACGACCACTGCACAAGGTGGTTGGCCCGGTGAATGAAGGTGAAAAAGCAGGAAAGATTTGCACTTTTCTCAAGCTCTCTTTTTTCCATTTTTCATATAAACATTTTTGAGTGCAACACCATTAATGCCTTTGAGGAGAGACCGTCCAAAATGATATGTTGTTATACCCATCTTGTTGCTTAATTAATTGTGTAGCCAGTCAAAATTTATAACCAGTTTTTCCTTTAGATGTGTTTGGATGACACGTACAAACTAGTTCATTTGAAGCATACTGAGCCCTTAAGTAATAAATGATATGCCGTTATAACCATTTGAATGATTATCACATCTTGTTGCTCTTTTAATTGTTTAGCCAGTCAACTGCTTTCTTTTAGAAGTGTTTGGATGACAGGTTGTAGATACTAGTTCATTTGAAGCATGGCTTAAGTAAGGTTGATTAAAGATGAACCAGGAAATCTGGTTTAAAATTTTACAGTTCACCTTCTTTTTCTCTTTTAAACAAGTTTGACTAACCAGGAAGCTTGTTTAAAATTGATTGTCTGATTGCTTGTGTTTCTTGCCCCTCTGAGTTACACTGCACTGTTGCTGTGTTCCAGATCTCAGCCATTAATTGGGCAAATCCAATGTTATTATGTTATAATTATCAAAGAAAAGACAAAACAACAAAAATAAGACCCAAGTTGTGTGAATCCCGAAATTCCCTTTAACGCCTAGGTAAGCTTGGAGGGGAAAGATGTCAAATCTCTTTCTCCTTGTTAATCCACCAGGTTCTGCGTGTGATGGGCAAATTGATGAGAGAGTGCTGGTACGCCAACCCTGCTGCTCGACTCACTGCTCTGCGGGTCAAGAAAACTGTGTCTCAGCTTTCTGTCATCAAGGACGTCAAAGATTAGTTACATTTGTTGCCCTGCAGATCAGCGCTGGCACTGGTGCAGCGCAATGGACTGAACGTGGTGAATGTTCGCTCTAACTACCTAACTTCCTCAGAGAGCAGATTTGGGTTGTTTGTGGTGCCAAAGTATTGAAGGGGGTGTCTGTGGATGCTTTGCACATAGACACCTAATAAACCAATTTGAACCAAACAGCTCAACTGTTGGTAGAAAGAGCCATATGAAATAAGAATATGTATCATGTTTATATTCTGCTACCTCAGCCATTTAAGTGCCCAAAGCTTGAAGTTGCACATTGTGATGTTTTTGTGCCATATCATGTAACAAACAAAGCATTGCTGGGTAGGTAGTGTGCTAACTGACAATCACAAAGGATACTGGATAAGACACCCTAAGTGGTTCTAACTGGTTTTAAACAACACATGTACAGACTATCCCTAAGGATCTAAACTTTAAAGTGCTTTTGTATAGTTACAACAGTACTATTGTAGAAAAATGGCTTGTTGAAAGCTCAGTAAAAAGGTTTCTATACACTTAACAGGACTACAACTGTGCATTTCCAAGTGGAAGACATCCTCTAGTGAAATATAGCTGAGTGGGCTTTTAGTGTGATTCAGTTCTGACCATTGATCACTGTAGCTCCATGGACGACATTACAGTCGGTCTGTTGGTCATTTGAACTGTTGGTCAAAAAAAGTACTGAATGGATAAAATTGACATTTAGCACAGGCATTCATGGTCCACAGAGGATGAACCCTAATAACTTTGATGATTCCCTGACTTTAATAATAATAATAATAATAATTATAATAACAATGATAATAACTTTATTTGGATAGCACTTTTAGGTAAAAACGTGTTTTACCTCAATCAATGCAAAACATAGAGAAGTCGAACAAAAAAATCAGTCTCATACAGAATGGTGTATAACAAAGAATATATAAAACATATAAAAATTAAGGGAAAATATCACATAGTGATTTGTAATCAATAAATAAAACATAAACAAGTCAAAATACAAAGAGTGAAAAAAATATGCATCACACTTTGAAAGCTTTTTTGTATAAATATAACTTTAAGTACAACTGAGGCTAAAAGGAATACGAGTTAAGTCATGTCTTGGGCTATCCTAAAATCATCACAGTAAACCATGTTGAATTATTTAAAAACTGGATTGTTCCTCTTGCACTGCTCTCAGGCCAAACTTTAAAAATTTAGACTGACTAGTGGTAAGAATTACAAAGTGTCCTTTCCATATTTAAACAGCCTCATGGGATCAGTGGCTATAGACTTGTTTGTCTTGTCCTTTATGTAAAGAGGACAGCTATAAACTCCTGCTATCAATTTTGCACATTTAAAGCTTTCAGTTGTTAAAAAAAAGAGCTGCTCTCTTGACAGAGTGAGCGCTAGTTTGTTCACACAAACAAGAGCTCATCCATGAATGTGAAAAGTTATGTTTTATATTTCTGTATAGATTTATTCACACTGGAACTTTGCTATTGAATGAAATGATTTGCTGCGCTTACAGTCCTGCGACAGCCACAGATATTGGATTTATATGTGTTTGTGTCAAAGCTTTTGATTTATTGATGGCTGTTTGGATGTAAAGAGAATTTCAACAAATATAACAAAAATGCTTCTGAATGGATTGCCTAATCTAGCTTTAATAAGATCTTGATAAAGCAAAATATAGAATGAAAAAGAAAGAAGACAATGAGAAAACAGAACACACAAAAAGGATGAAGTATAGCATGTCGATTGTGTACATTGCCACTGGTAACTGTAGTAAATCAGCTTAAGACATTTCACTTGGAGAGCACAGTTGGGTGATGGGTGCACATATAATCACACAGGTAAATCTGAACATCATGTGTGCTTGTAGGCCCTCACGTATGTGCAGGCGTGCCTGTGTGTGTTTCATATCATGTGAAGTGATCCTGTATTTACGGATGTGAATCTGATTAATCATTATAGTGTTTGTGAAACAGGTGCTGTGGAAAAAAATAACAACCTTTCCATGTTTCCCATCCATCATTGCTTTTAATTCTTGTCGAGCTCTACATCCTCAGTCAATGTTCATGTTTTTAGTTGCAAGGTACACACTTCAATGTAGCTGCTTAGTATCAGCGTTGACACATACGTGTTCTCCTGTTATGAAGGTTTCATGATTACTGGATGATGTAGCATCAGCTGTTTGCCTCTTGAAAATAATCTATGTACAGTAGCTGCTGCTGTCTTGGCAAATATGAGTTCATGTGAAGGTCTTCATTTTTTACTTTCTGTGAAATGATTTGTTGACTTCAATCAAGGAATTGTATGTGTTGCAGAACACAGATAGGAAATATTGAAAATGCGTCTGGCTCTGCATCTGTCCATTGCAAATACTTGTGGTATAATTTTTTTTTATCTGACGTTGGATCTACGCTGAGCCAAGCTTATATTTTGTCTATTGTGTCATATCTGCTTCTCCAAGAATCAGACCAGTGACACAGAGAAGAACTGATAGCTAAGCATATAAAGACTTATCAGTCATTCCAAAGAGGAGTGATCACCATGTGCAATTTCTGACTGGTGTCTTTTTTTATATATTGTAAATGAAATCGCTAGATATTATTGACAAATGTGATACTGCTTTCATAAAATCATCATAAAACCATCCAGTTATTTAGATTAATATTTTCGATTCATGTGAAACAGTTTTGTGTTGTTGCTCAGATTTCATGCCATTGCATTGTATCTTTTCTCTTGCACTATTTATTCTGTATAGATATAAATGATATCAGTGTCAATAAACGGTTTTTCATGGTTTCATGGTTTCGGAGAGGTTTTTTTCTCACACTGCCATTGTGATTTTGAAAGCACTGACTGTGCAAAGCAATGCGTGTAGCTGCACGTAGGATAGAATTTCCCGGAACAACTTATTTGAAGCAGGTCATTTTTATTTTCCCGATCACACTTTACCTTAACTGATGTGACTCATCTCTGCTTTCTGCTCTACTGGTCTATCAGTGTACACTGTTTATGATGTGGATGTGGCCGTTAGACAGAGGAAATAAAAGTGTAACACTGAGACCATCAGCACTACGCAGATGAGTCAACGCCTTTAGAATGTGCTGCGAGTTGCTTTAACGGATTTTTTTTACTGTGCTGCCTGTCACCTCAGACGAGGGAGATCACACAGTGTCACTTACAGGAGGTTCATGGGGTACATTTGATAACTTCCCCATAACACTGATAACAATGATAACACTAAGCAAAGGATCCAGTTGTCAAAAAATGCAATATTGTATTTATTTTTTGTTATTTCAACTACTTAAATGATGTCCTTTAAACACACCCACATGCCCAATTATACATTGAAACGGTTATGAAACAGCTCATTAACGACACAAAGTTTGAGAAAACAGGAAGAGGGAATTGTGCACAGAAAAGAACTTTGCAAGATAACCACTTGATTTGATTAACAAACACAAAGCTTCATGTGAGCTTCAGCTGAATTTTAAAATGCATTTTAACACGAAACACACAGCCATTGTGGCCAGGATGACTGATTACTGAGGTCAATAACTGTTTCAATGTACACATGGGAATGTGAGTATTGTTTTGAGACAGACTTCAGAAAATGTGAACCTCTCCTTTAAAGCTCCAGCAGAGATGTGCATTCTGTTTCGGCTAATTTCTCACGTACAATATTATAGAAGTGTTGATGAGGGTGCATCCAGTGCTTTTTCATTGCATGTTGTCAATGAAGACAACAAAATGTATCCTTTTCTGTACTTATAAAAATGTGTTCCAGACAGTCCCATTGTCGGTTGGCCAACGGCTCTGCTGAGGGTTAGTGGGGCAGAGGGGATTGCTGTGAGGCAATCTGCTAGTTAAGGAGTATTTCAAGTGGGTTCATATATAGAGTACAGAATGTGAACTAACCATTTTGTCTGATTTTCTTGTCACCAAAGAAATGCAGCTTTCATGCATAGGGAGATTGATGATATTATTTTACTGCAACAAAACAAACAGTGTATCTTTTGAAGTCATGGGTGTGGTATCGGGAGAAGGTTTTGGCTCCAAATAGCCATTGTCTCCCTGGCTGCCGGCCTGTGCGTGTGATTTCCCTTTTGAACCTACCATGTCTGATGCCTTCGGCCCGATGACCCATGCTGTCTGTTTGGGGAGCGTGACACTAGCCCCAAGCTAAATCAACCTTTTGTCTGTCCTCATGAGACAAGTCTCCCTGCTTGGCAGAACACAGGACTCAGGCTTAGGCTGAGGCTTAGCCCATTGAGAAACTGAGAGTGAGAGAGACTGGAAGCAGGTGCTGGTGGAGGCGTGAGGTGGAGGTTTTTCATGCATTGCTGGTTTCTGACAGACCATAAATCGAATTGCTAAGACTGCAAAAAGGGAAAGGGACTGTTTGAAGGTGCATACTAAGGAAAAAGGTTCAAACGCACTCTGCTTTTTAAAAAAGCAGACCAGCCTTTCTCAGGAAAGAGAAAAAAGAAGAAGAAGAAGAAGAAAGAAAGAGTTTAATAAGGTGAACAGGAAAGTAGGTACGTGAGGCTGTGATCTGCAGATGCAGGTCCACCACAGCCATCACGTGAGGTGGATTTCCGCTTTGACACATTTTGCTCTTGCTTGCACAGCAGGGCAGGGCCACACATTCACTGAACAACTGCTGCAGCAGGACATGATGGTGCTTTGAGGACTACTCTACCATAAAATCCACCATGAATTTCAATGGACTTCAACGCCAGAGCAGCCAAGAGAACTACATTCTGGATAATACTTCAAGGAAGAAAAGTTCCCTGTGGTACCGGCGTTCACTGAGGGGAAACAATGATCGACACAGGCAGAACACAGACTCTCTGCCCAGAGCACACAAGGTGAGACAAATTATTGAATGTAAAATTTAGCTGGAGTATAAAGCATAAACACTCACACTTCTGTTATTTAAACACAAATATAATGAAACACTGACATTAAATTTGATCTGAGATTGTTCTTATACATTTGTTTCAGTATTCAGTGTTGTTTTATAATGAGATGCACCAACTGTGTGAGGAAAAACTAATACAGCAGCTAATTGCAACTGGCCAAAAGCCTTTTAACAAGTTTAATCTTTTGAGTTATGCAACACTATAGGATCAACGTGTTCTCAAATTGGAGAACTTTTCCAGTTTCCTGACAGGTTTAAAACTTAATTTACTATGTTGTTTTAAAGAGGAACTCTGCATTTCTCCTTTTGCAGCCCAAACAAAACCTCTCCAACTCACTGGTTGATTACTCTGACCCACAAAGGTAAATACATCAAATCTGACATGCATTTTTTTGTACAGGAGAAGGTTTCACCTTTAGTCTCACTAAATATTAAATACTACGTGTTTCATTTTTTATTTTTGCCTTTGATTGTTTTCCTGAAAGATATTTAAAGAGCAGTTCTTAAAATACTTTTTTGTTCTTTTTTTGCATTTCTCTTTTGAACAGGACCACAATTGTACTGGAAAAGCAAGACAATGAAACATTTGGTTTTGAAATTCAGGTAAGGATCATGACATTTTATAATCATTAAGATGAAGTACATATATATCAATGTCAAGCTTTGCAATTTGTTATTCTAGTGTAATTCCCACTCTGTGCTTTAGATTTTTCTGTGGAAAAGAATTGCTTTGGCAACTTTTATGATAAAATTGTCTTTTGTTACAGACCTATGGCCTGCAGCTGAAGGACAGCTCTGCAGTGGAGATGTGCACATTTGTGCGCAAGGTGCAGGAGGACAGCGCTGCTGAGTGTGCTGGGCTGACTGCAGGTGAACCACCCACATCCTCTATACAGGCTTTTATAGGCACACAAAACCACCAGACATTATAGCACCTTTCTAGTGTACATAGAGCAACAGATATATCACTTGCCACACTTGTTAAATGCTACATTCCACCTACACACACACAAATACAAATACATCGCAAAGCCAAGTAGCCTTCCTGTAATTGATCTGTTGTTCTTCTTTTTTTGCACCTTCATTTACTGTAGGAGATATTATCATCACTATCAATGGGGTCAGCATTGAAGGATCATCTCATCAGCACATACTTGATCTGATAAGAGAATCAACCAACAGTCTAAAGTGAGTGACAAAAATAAATGCTTCCTAGATTGTCATGCTGTCACAATGATAAATCCAGTGCACAGAAATGTTTTTGTGTAAGTAATATTAAAGGGTGTGTAATTATGTGTTATGTGGATTGCAGGATGGAGACTGTGTGTGGTAATGTGGTGAAGCAGATAGAGCTGGAGAAGAAGATGAACCTGCTTAAGGTGTGTCTCTTTGGCCCTGCCCGTGTTTGTTGTTACTGCAGCTCTGTGGTTGAGTTAAGCAGCCTACAAACAACTGTCACAAAAAAACACACAAATCCAGGTGGTAATAACAACAGTTCAAAATGCCCCACCTAATTACGGGTTAACCTACTTCTGCTCCACTTTGTGAAACAGCCTATACCTTTCACAACTAAACTGACACTGCAGAAGAACTATGTGTTGTCATGCTGATATACTGTATTTACAGTAAAGAATTTCACAGGAAGTCAAACTATTATGTTTTTTTGCCCATACAGCAATCACTACGCAACAAATTGATGGAGCTGCAAGCACTTACATTACAGGAAAAACGCCTAATGCGAGGTGAGAGGCCTTTCTCAGCTGTTAGACCACAGCACTTCCTTTCACACAACCATTGCCGTCTTTCTAGCGACACTGTTTCTGATGTGAACTGAAGTATAAACTTCAAGATAAATTAGATGGAGGAGTTCCCCAGAGAAATGAAGTGAGAAGTTTCTGACGAACATCCTGTTGCAAATTTCTTGTCAGCTAACATGGACTTTGTTATGTTTTCAGGTAGCTTGAACAACAGCAGCCTCCACCTCTCAATGGACTGTTCATCGATTCTGGGCTCACCAAAAGGCCGCTGTGGCCGACGGTTTTCTAGTGACAGTAGCTACAGGAGCGTGATGACAGACGACAGTGACCAGGCCAGTGTGTTTGGGGATCTGAACTCTCCCAGCCCCTGCAGTGCAGCCAGCACCACAGACGACGGCTGCTTCTTCTCCAGAGATTTTCTCTCACAGGACAGTTCCAGCAGGTTTTCATCGACCTCCAGCCACCATCATCAATCACTCAGCCGCTCCAGCAGCTCCAGTTTAGCTGGCAGCAGCAGCTCCCTCTCTCCTTCCTGGGAGGAAACAAGGATCTCCTCCTTGTTTGGTACCCTGCCTCGTAAAAGCAGGAGAGCCAGTGTTCGCAAACACATCTTCAAGTTAATTCCTGGACTCCAGCGATCAGTTGAAGAGGAGGAGACAGGAACAAACACTTAGTGACGTGTTTCTCATGCTCTGAACAAGTTGCAGATTTACAGAAGACACTGTAATGTGTTTCCCCAGACTTGAAAGGTTGGGTTAACCCTTTAAAAAATAATGCTAAACATTTGCTTTTAAGGGAGCACAGAGATGACAGACATTGTGGCACTTGGCATTTGTTAATGTCAAAGTTTACTCAAGAGGGTGCTGAGCCTGTAAGATGAGCCTTGGCTTAGACTTGTGGTGGCACAAAAGCATTATGAAAATGTAAAATATTCTCTGTTTGAACAAGTGTTTGAATGAATGTATGCATAAAAAATTGTAATGTACGATAGATTATGTATCCTACTAGCTTGAATGAAGAACTGTTTGTTCATTTGCCACAGTGTGATCAGCATTAATCAGTCTGAACTGCAGTAGCTGTATTCATGTAGCACCTTAAATTTTAAAATGAGACTACTGTGATCTAAATGAATATGAGAACTATTCACTTTTCAAGTCAGATAAACATTTAAATGGTACTTCTGTCATGTTCAGGTGCTGAAAATCAAAACCAAAGCTCTACATTGTATAGATGGCTGCTCAGCTCAAAACAGGATGTGGGTATGAGAGGTACTACTTAACTGTTTTCATTTCCAAAATTATTTTCAGGCTGTATACAACTTGCTTGAAAACTGAAACTGTTCATGGTACATTCAGAGTGTACTGAGAAGTGTATGTTTTATTTCAGTGGCAAGAAAATCCATCTTTTTAGAGAATGCCATGCTTTTTTTAATATCAAATCCTGATTGTATGTATGCAAAAAACTTTAAAAAAAATAATAAACTTGTGAAGCCTTACAAACCCACCAGTGTTTTCCTCCATTTACAAGATAACAATGCACACTCATTCTAAATTTAAAATTTCAGTAGGAAAGGTGTGATTTACAGAGTGAGCTACATTGATGATTGTTGTAATGATGCAGATACGATTTACTCGTAAATAGAAACAAATAATAGTAGTGAGAAATATTAAAAATGAAGCTGTAAAACTTGAAAAAAGACAACCCACACATTTCCTGTAATGAGTCTCACTTCTTTGGTTTCCTGCTGGTGCTAAAGAGAAAGAGAGAGAGAGTAAGAGGGTGACGGAGAATTACAGTGGGGCATCATCTCATAAATTAAACCATCTTTTTCTGCACTTGCTTGCTTACAACAAACATGAACTTTAAGCAACAAAATCATTTAAATCACTATGAAGCAGAAAATCAAATGTTTCAATGTGCTCCTAAATGCTTAAGGAAAACAAATTTTGGATGCAAATAATGGTAGAGATAGTATTCACATACTTTATATAAGTAGAAATACTCAAAGAATAATGTAAAAATAGTTACAAATAACTCACCCGGTTACAAATAAAAGTCATGGATTTAAAATCCTACAAAAAATGAAAAAGATAATTTAAGACCAAATAAAAGTATTATCATGTGCTTAAATTATCAAAAGTATGCAGTAAAATTGTTACCTGTAACTGATATATTTGACATGATTAGATTGTCACTACTGATGCATCAGTGTGGAAGCAGCCTTTTACTGGTGGAGCTGTTTGAGGTGGAGCTAGCTTTAAATACTTTATATCCAGTTAGTTGTTTAGTTCAGTGGTTCTCAACCTAGCGGCTGGGCCCCTCCAAAGGGTCACAAAATTAATCTGAGGGGTTATGACATGATTAATTGGAAAAAAAAAATCTGTGCCACAAATCTGTACTCTTTAAAAAATGTTTTTACCTTTCTCTGCCTTTGCTTTATTGTGAAGTACAGTACTGGAGAGTTTTACCTCTTGCTACCTCACAGTTATTTAAATGAAACCATGTGAGAACTTAAGAAAAGAAATGTGTTTTTGGTGGAACTGAAACAACTCACAGACATCTGAAACATGACAGGGAGCAACAGCTAGTTTTTTTTTTTTTTTTTTTACAAGTCACAAGCAAAAAGGTTTGGAACCACAAGATAATCTAACTGTGTGTCGTATTTCAAAAGCTTATCATATATTTTTATGCAAAATCTGAAACGCAAAAAAAGTAAATGTACTTAGTTCTTTCCACCACTGCCTGCAGAGAGCCTCAGTGCTGATGTTATGTGTTGAACATATTGTACTTTTTCAAAATGCTATATCAGCATTTCAGGTGCCTTATTGAGATGTAAAAGGTATTTATATATGCACACCAAGACATAAAACAGCTTTGCTTCAGCACATGTGCAAAAACATGGTTGGTTTAGGCGGTAAAATACTGTAAAGAAAGCCTATAGGGGAATGTTAATCCAGAACGAAGGTGGTCACCCAGCAGAGATTATTAAAGAATGTGGACAATCACTTTACATGCAGATGCCAGAGTCACAAAGAGTCTTTGTTGGGGCCACAACAAAACCCCTGTTCTTTGGTGATTCAACACGTACACAGAATTACATGGTACATGCACTAGAGAGTTTAGAGGCAGACTGCAAAGACGGGGAATTGAAATGCAGTGTGGATTCTTTCTTCGCTCTTTGACAATGTAGGATAGGAACAAGTATTTCGGGAACACACTTGGACCGCTGGGGTGGACGATATGAGAATGCAAAGTCTGAGGTTGCCTGAATTTTGACTCAACAAACAATCTGTGAGATTGGAGCTTGACAATTTTCATTATCACAGGGGAACAAAAAAACAGACGGAGATGGAGACGAGCACAAAGCCTCCAAAGGCCTCGAGGCTCACAGGAGAAGATGATGCACTGGCATCCCAGGTACTAGAGATCATTGGAGGGATCACTCTTCAGGCACTCCAGTCCCTGGAGGAACCTGAAGAAAGAGATGGGTGGTCAATTGAGGAGGGAGATGACTCCGTATTCTACAGTGATGAGGACCAAGCTCATCAGGACATAAAAACAAACACATCTTGTGATTTTGGTGCCAGCGTGTGGGAGCATCTCGTCAACAGCGTGGTGGCTGATGAACCAATCCCACACAGGGGGGATGATCCGGGAGAAGAATCTATTACTGACAAACAAAAGTCAGAGATGGAGAAGGAAGTGACTCGGCAGGTCCTTCTGACTGAACAAGAGGACCGCCAAGAGCTCCAGACGCCGAAAATTGAACCTATGGATCAGTCCAATTTTGTAGATCCAGGAGTACAGTCTAATCTTACTCCAGAGAAGTCAGTGAGCACCTGCGGAGAATCTATGCAACTGAACTGCACAATAGCAGATATGCAAACACATCCGGAGCAAAATATATCAGCAGAAAAAGGTGAGAGGAATTTACTATTATTGTGTCTGAAAGGAAAGATTTGGTTTACAGAATGCAAAACAGACTTTTGCCTTCTTCCTTTTCTTTTCAGCCAATCCACCAGTTGAGGAGGAAGAAGCGGCGCTAGATGCACAGACACTAATCCTCGAACCCTTTGATGTAACTAATGAGGAGAGCTATAAAAGGCTGAACAGGGAGGCAGAAGGCCCAGAGCAGATATCTTTCGCTGACCTCCAGGTATCACGTGACAGGCAGCTTCAGGTGGAGCAGGAGCCAGAGCGGGAGCACAACTTGCACGTCCCTGTGGGGTTTCATCAAAACCCCGGCCCAGGCTACTCCACTCTGCCTCTGCCGGAGAAATCTGGTAACAGCGATGGCCACCAGAAATCCTACGACCACCTCACTTCCTCCAAATACAGCACTGTGTCCTACCGCAAGATCCGCAGAGGCAACACCCGCCAAAAGATAGAGGAGTTTGAGTACATGTTAATGAATTTGTAGAGAAGATCAATGCGCCCTAAAGGAAAATAAAAACAACTGGACATGACGCCTAACAAATAAATGAGCATTAAATGTTACAAAATATGGTACACAGCATATATATTTATTTCTTTTAAAATGTACTTGTATATCATATTAAAAATCTCTGATGTTAACTATTGAGGTCAAAAATCTTTCTAAATGTACTATTTATATCTGTTGTGCAGTATTTGAAAGGAAGACAATGCCTAACAACAGTAAGAGATACTTTATTTGATGGTTTTAGGATGGAAATATCTTGTTATGTGAGACAGGTATTTGTTCAGCAGATAAAATAAATAAGAAGCTTGGAGCTTTATAACCCTACTAGTTGTAATAAGTAAGATGTTGTTTGGTATTAGAGCTTCAATATCTTAACCTCTGGAGTGAGACACTTGAGCAGCAAAACTATTAGGATAAGTACTTTCAAGTGATTAGCTAAACATGTACTTACATGTCCTAATGGCTGGTGGATAAGATTATAAGAATAAAGAGATATAGCTATTAAATATTTATCTTCATCATTTGATTTTTACTTTAAGAAAATGCATTTCCATCAATATTTGGTTAAAGGGATTGATAACAGGTCACAAAATCTTGAAATCACATCACAGGTTTATTGGGTGTTTTGAACCAACACTTCCCTCTAGTGACAAAAGAAATTCATACAAAAATGTACAGATTTCACAACAAAACCGACACCTAAATAACACAGCTTTCAAAACTAGAGGCAGCGGCTTCGCCCCAAGTGCCTCACCAAATAAAGTATATCACATCACAAGATTTTCTTTTTGTACAAATGAATACATTCTATATTACATGCAATTTAACTCATTCCCATCAGAGCAAACACACAACTACAAAAAAATCACGTTTAACATCTCATATCTATGAGGCACTGTTTATCTTTGGCAGTGAAATGATAAGTTGTGCTCAAGGACAGATGGCGCGTCCATAGACACTCATTTGAAGCCCTTTAGTCTTTTTTCTCCAAATGCCAGAGGATCTTTTCTAAAATGAACAAACTCCAGTTCAAATCTTCATAAAAAGAGAGAGGATGCTCCATTTCCTCAGGCACTAGTGTTTAAACTTCAGGTCAGTCCATGCTGATATAATAAAAAGAATATTAGAAACATTGCACATCCCCACACCCTCCACTTTACTACAGATATCACTGCCACCAAAGTGCTTCCCATCTCCTCTGGACAGTCGTGTGTTGTGGCTGGACCACCAGAAGCACCGGAGTGTGAGGCCAGTGAAGGTCTCTGTAGCGCACGTTCGACGCATGAAACTCAATTCAATCTCATCACTGCGTGTGGTAGTGTGTGAACTGCCACTTTTGGAAGGCGTTTCTGGGTTCACATGGGTTGAGGCGAAGACTGTCACCCTGAGGCCCCGCCTCCAGGCACATGTGGTGGGAAACAACCTCAGCTATGAGGTGATCCGCCTTCACAAAGACAAAACAGGACACATGATTAACGGACAACGCTGTGGCCTCTTTGCATTCCTTTTCGACTGACAGCTGGTCCTGTTGTTTGAAATATGTTTCACAGAGATTAAGAATTTCCTAAATGACAGAGTTGAGAAAGGACAGAAAAACAAAAGATAGTAAACAGAGCAAACGGCACACCCAGCGTCAACCTACCAGAGCGGAGTTGGAGGATTTGTGGAACCAGCGGAGTTCAGGCTTAGTGCCGTCACATGATTGTAAAGCAATGCTGTTGCCCTTGCCCTGAGGAGTGACACACAAATCCTGCTGGCGAATGTGCCTCATCCAGGTGTAATTAAAGTGCTGACTCTGAATAGAGAGAAAGAGTGACAAGAATGTAATTATGCACCATGAAAACTGAAAGATTTTGACGGATGGTTCAGTGGGCTCAGCCCTGCGTTCAAAAAGACCACATTAGGAAGGGCTTGGTCTCGTCTTGGACACCACCCCTGTTTATTTTGGCTTGGGTCCTGTTTTGGACTGATCCAGTTGTCCTGATCTGGGTCTATTCCTGGATATTTTTGTTATGCACCCGCCATAATTACCACATTCGTGAGGCCAAAATTGTACAATATGTGCATGTTTTCCTCAGAAAAATCTTTTAATCTGTTAAGACACCTACCTGTTTGGTGAGATCACATATCTCAAACAACAGAGAGCCTTTTTGCAGAGAGAGGCATTTTCTTAAGCCACGATTAAAGACCTACGAGGAAAAATTGGATAATTAATATCTTACAGAAGTGGAAAAACAGCACAGAAACATTTGTAAATAAAAATAGGTCATGTTGCTGTTTTCATTTCCTTCAATAAATCCTCACAGAAAGCTGTCACATGCACATAATGGACAGCTATTCTTTGTACCAAAGGAGCACAATCAGTGTCTCTGTTTGGGTCGACTTTGTTTAGGAGTTTCAGCAGAGATAACAATAGCTTCATGGAGGGAAAGCATAACAAGCTTTCATTTTAAAAGGGATCTCTTAGGAAAATGTAAACAAAGCTTATTCATCTACATACCAGGCCCTCAGCTTTGACTAAGTGAGCATCCATATCTGGATACACGTTGTCAAGGTACCACTTGAAGCTCTTGCATTTGAGCCTCTTCCTCAGCTCAATCTGATCGGTAAGGTTGCCGATGTCTTTCCCCAGCAGGTGGTGATAGCCGTGCCCATAGAAAAGGTCCTTGTAGTCGTCCAACCAGACCTCTGCAACCCTTGCCAGGTTACGCTCCACTGTCTTCTGCCTGTCCTTTGGGAATTTGTAAGGATTCTGTCCTCGGAAGATGTGTCCCACTCGAGAGCAGGGGATAATCTCGATCTCTCCGCCGCACATCCAGATCTGTTCAAAGACAACACGTAAGGATAAGGAGTCATGTGAAAGACTGTGTGAATATTCTTAGGTGTCTTAATTAATGTAAGAGGGAAAACTTAGAGTCATTAGCTGAGCCCACAAGTGTTCACTGACCTTCCAGCTCTATTTTTTCTCTCATGTAACTGTCCTTGTAAAGGAGACAACTGTTTGATTGATAAAATAGAGACAGTAGGCTCAGGTGTCAGGCTAGCATTTGTTCTCCTGGAATCTCACAAGGTTCAGTCTTACAAGAATGTTAACAAGAACTCACTGGCTCCACAGATTAGAGTACAACTCATGGGTAGTAATAGATTCCAATATGACGTAGCATTGGAGAATAAACATCACATAGATTTGTTGTTTTGGGTTAAGGCCAGTTAAAGATGACAACACAAGTACTAGGGGGAAGACACATAAAAGGGACCAAAAGATGTTATCCTTCAGATCTGGTGTGTTCACATGTTGTATGCTGGCACTGTATCTCCTCAGCCGGGCTCAATAAAGTGCTAATAAATGCTATTTTAAATATTCATCAGTCTCTGAAACTTCTTCACAACTGAACCTGGCTCACAATATTTCTTCAACACTGTGAAGAAAAACTGGGGAGCTCACGTACACCTACATGTCTAAATTAGATGAGTGACATACCTTAAATGAGATCTCCATGTTCTCCCCTCCCCACACATCCAGGCCTGGATCATAGGCACCGAGCTCGTAGAAGTATTTTTTGTCTATGGAGAAAAGGCCTCCAGCCATAACTGGACATCTGTAAGATACATGTAATAAACAAAATTGCAGCAGAAAGGATAATAAAATATGTCGAGGAAAGCTGACTCTTAAGCTACCTGATGGGATCTGCAACAGTCATGTTATTCTTCTTAATGTACTCGTCTGGTAATGCGCTCCAGCCAAACACCAAAGGCCATTTGAAAATACCCCTTTGGAAGTTGTCAACCAGCATATAACTGAGGAGAAAGAGCAAACATTACTGTAGAAATTGTGACCACATCACATGTCGGTTGCTCAAATATGGCAGTGTTGAGTCACCTCATGTCCTTATCACTGACAACTTCAATAACTGGACACGGCACCTTCTTGCGATCCAGATAGACTCTCTCCAACAGCGGCTCCAGCCAGCCCACATTACATTCAACGTGGGAGTCAAGGAAGGTAAGAACCTCACCTACGTTAGAGGAACGCAAACATCCTGCTGCAGTTAAACAAATTTGTAGATTTACATTCTAACAGTGCAACCCTTGTTAATAAACAAACAAACAAAAAAAGAGCTCTTTAAAGGCAGTCGTCTTTTACTTATGCAGATAAGAGAGCAGGTGCAGGTTTCAATGTTGCTGCTCTCATGTTTCAGCGCGATTGTAGTTGCACCACACTCACAATCAGTTTGGATTTGCAAGATACAGAGAATAGGTCACAGACTTTCTGTACTTTATCTGTTTAAAATGTACTTGCCTATGTCGATATTTACTAAACCAAAGGGGGAAGATTGCACTGTTTATGTGTTGAGCGTGCCCAGCAAATAGATGTTCACCTGAAATGTCATCACATTATTTCAAGCCCACTGGATTTTTTGTCCCCACTTCCATTTAACAGTCAGTAAATAAGCCTTCAATCTAATTTTAGTTATTTTACATTAGTGTTAATAAATAAGAAAACTCATTTCCAGTTTCAGACAATTTCAATTTCATTTTTAAGTAAGAGAAGTGAAGGAACATGGCCCATAAACTGTAAGACTTTTTGAACTGAGCTTCTATTCACGTCATAACGATGACGATGAGCATGATTCAATAGTCCATACAGTTACAAGTTTGTACAGCAAGACATCCCACCTCAAATTACAGAAGTGTTGACATCTAGCACAACTCACACACAAGTGAAAAACTCTGCTGCAGTTTGAATAATACTAAGGATATGTCACATAAGTATAGTATCTCTCCCCTTACAGACAAGGACACGTCTTCTTTGATGAGCAAAATTTTTGTGCAAAAGGAAGTAAAGACCTGTCCCACAAAGACGCAGGTCCTAAATAAAGGCAGGGTGAGTTCAGTGATCAAAGCAGATAAAAGCCCGGGCTATTAATATTATAAACCACACACAGAAGATAATTTAATACAACAGGCATTAGTCATAGCAGTGGGTACCTTTGGCTACAGCAGCTCCAGCCAGTCTGGCCCTGATCAGGCCCTGCCGCTCCTTCAGACGAATGATTCGCACTTTGGGAAACTGGGACATGTACGCATCCAGCTGCCCCTTCAGATTTTCTGCCGGAACAAAACATTACAAGATTTTACAACATTGACAGCAGACAAAAGTGAGTATAACGAAATGATCCACTACAGCACTTTCATTTAACAGGTTAAATTCTCAGCAGTACATTTTATGAATCGCTATACTTTTTTTTAACTCTCAAAAATTGGTATCGACTTTGGCCTAGAAAAATCCAGGTTAGTATTAATAAATAATGAAAATAATAAAATCAAACACTGGAACCATCAAATCACACAAAAAACAAATCTTCCACAATGTTGCTTTAAGTCACACAATTTTTTACAAACTATGTGTGACATTGCTCCAGACTGCGACCATTTAATTGCATTGTGAACATTTCTGGAGATCATGGTCCTTGCAAATACTCCCCTTTTGTTTAAAAAAAATCATCATCATAAATAATGTGCAACACTGTGTATGTGTGTGTGTGTATGGCCCTATACACCCCCTTGTGTCAAAGTGGGTTTCAATGTTTACACCTTTGACAAAAGCATCAAGTGGAATTATCCTTCTGGTAGCAAAAACAGAAAACCCCCCACCATGAGTGTCAATAGCGGGAACAGCAATTAGGTAAATTTGTTGTTCTCTCCTCCCCAAGTTTGATGTCAGCATATAACAACAACAAATGTTCAGTTGTTTACTACTAACTAGAAAAAGTTTGTCTGGAGTCCTGCATCTATCAAAATATGACAAAGCAATTAAACAAAAAGCATCAATGTTTCCATGAAAAGGAAATTAATGAACATAATTATCATTATTAATACTGTATATATATGAGTTTGCATATACATTTTAGGCTATTAACAAGGACAACTCCGTATGTAATGGCATTAAAACCACAACAGACTACAAGAGCTGCACCTTGCAGATCAGCCATGACAGTGCAGAACCAGTTCTTTGCTCTGCAGAGTGACAGATCAAATGACACTAATGAGGAGCATGTACTCGCCCTACAACGGCAAAAAGGGGTGCAACTTCAGTAGCGTGGAAGTGGTTTGGTTACAAAGATCAGATGTACAACAAACCATGGTAATATGTAAGAAGTGTAAGAAGACTGCAACAACAAAAGGGGGCAATACAACAAACTTCATATTATCGTATCTATCATTATCGCAGAAATACCCTGAAATATTGTGATATTATTTTAGGGTATTTATTACTTTGTCACCACGTGGAGGCCCATTCAAGGTACCTAGTGACACATTAATGACAGTGTTACCTTTGGTGCTGAAATCATCCACCAATATGATCTCCTTGAGGAGGTGTGGCGGCGATCTGTTAAGCACACTGTGCACAGAGCGGAGGAGCGTGGACCACACTTCGTCCACGAAACAGAAAATCACACTGGTGGAAGGCAGATCATCATGGACCAGATTCTGTGCACACCTGGAACAAGAAAAGCAGCAAAAAGAAAAGGAAGCATTCAGCCTGGCAATCACAGCAGTTTGAGAGGTAATATGTGAAGGCAGAAGACTCACATCTCAGGCCTGGTGTCTGGGATAGCACGGTCCACTGGGATCTGGTCACTCAGGTAGACATTGAAATGCCCTTCGTCCCATCTTTTCCTCACCTCTGCATCCTCGTTACTGGCAACGAGTGCTGCCTGGCCAAACTGGCCCACCGCGTTGGCATCTCTGGGTGCGTGAGTCATATCCAGAGAAAGCACTTTGTGGAGACCTGGTTTTCTGACAGCAGGGGTGTTATCCTTGGTGTGCTCCCCTGCGTGGAGCTTGATTGTGGGTTTCGAGGTTTTCTTCACTGCATTCAGATCACTCTTGGTGATCGTCCCAACGTGTTTGTCCTCTTTTTTAATATTTACCTCCTTTCTTTTTACATCCTTGTTGGGCGGTTTAGATGTTGTAACGGGGTGTGTCTCCTTGGGCTGCAGCTGGCTCACTTCTTTCTTGACCTTTTCACTTGGCTTTGAATCAGTTTTTTCCAGAGTGTTTTGAACAACGTCTCCAGTTTTAATGGGTCCATTCTGTGAGGTTGGTAGAGGAGCATGTTTCTTTTTCTGAACACCAGGCGGCACTTGAGTTATATTGGAAACTACCACAGGTAACATCACAGTATTAGAGACATTGATTACTCTACTTTTCTCTAATTCTGTCTCATTCTGATCCAAGTTTACAGCTTTTTTCTTTGCAGGAACACCCTGCTTTGGTGTGACCTTTTGTACAGCGGCTCCTCCATTATGTTCATAAAAAACAAATTTAGTGGGGCCATTCTTGAGAAGATTACCTCCTTGGTGATGAAAAGAGTTCATCTTTTGGTCCTGTTTCTTGCCTCCCTGTCTGTACACATCGGCTAGTTTGATCTCTGAACTGGGTGGTCCTTTCCCAGAACGTGTAGCAGCCAAGTCCACCCTCTGAACTGGGTTTTTAAACCCCCTTTTCATCAGCTGTGTCACCCTGGACTGCTGCTTGAAAATCTCCCTTTCTCTTATCACTTTCTCCTTCAGCAGCTGACTGTTCACGTCGTTTATTGACAAACGAAGTGCAGCCATATCAAATAGCAGCCAAATGACAGAGGCAATGAACACAAACGCGAGTACCCTCCCACTCCCCCTCAGGTACCTCCTAATCTTCAACATCCTCAAGGTTTCAAAAAGAAAGAAAGAAAGGAAGAAAGGGAGGAATTCCACGGGAAAATACAGAAAATGTCAAAGTATCATAACTTACTGTGTGGGGCACATCTGAGTGGTAGGTAAAGTTTTGTTTTCTTTGGAGAAGTTAGCTGCCTGCGTGGCATGCTAGCAATACTTTACGGAGCAGCAGCAGTAGTCGGTGTTGTAAGTCAGATATAGCCTACAGCAGGGTCTGACAGCCATATCGCAGCACAAAGCAACAATGTAATGTTATTTTTCCACACCGCATCGCTCTGCTCATCTCCAGCCGCCGGGAGACATTTAGTTTGTATGGCAAAAAAACACCAACTTCTTCGTCAGTCAAAGAAACTTGGCTAAAGTTGTCGGTGTCTTCGCTGAGTCTCCACGACACAACTTTGAGTGACACACGAAGGACGTAGCAACCAACTACCACCTTGCTAGTAAATTCTGATTGGACAGACAGACAGGAACAGTCTCGGCCTACACACAGCTACCGGCAGGCTAGAGCGGCAAAGGAAGTCTGGCGTTAAACCTTCAAAATAAAGTATGCAGTTTTTGAAAGAGGGCAGATGGGATGACTAATTTAAAATGCAAATAGCCTATTCAGGTTTTTAAACAGTTAAACAGCCTCACCACGACGTCTATTAAGTAAAGCTGTTCTGAAGTTAGATGAATGTTGTGACCTCCCGCTTGTCAAACTCAAGAATAAACAACATAGGAAAAATGTGCTAGAAATTTAAATATGAAGTAAAACTCTGGTAGCTGCTACAGGATTCCTATTGTTAAATAAGAAGTAGTGTATCCCACAGACAATTGGTTTGATCAGACTTTATTTGGATATTTTTTAAGGAGTTTTTCTAACATTTAAGCAGAGGCAGCTTATCGCCACAGACTCATGCCGCGTTCGAGACGGGTTGGAACTGGGAAATTTCCCAGTTGAAACTTCCGACTTCCGACATCAAAGCGTTTCAGGTGTTTTACTGTAGCCAGCTACCTAACATATTTCTACATCAATTTACCTACATTCCTAACAGTTTTTACTATATGATCGTATGTATTATTTTATTTTAAATACATGCAAGTATGCGTTTTGTTGCCTTTTAGTTTATGGTTTACCATTTACAGTGTGTGCTTCCATGGGCGCTGACATTGTTTTGTGACGTAATTCAGCACTACTCGTGAAGTCGGGGTACATATTTTTTCTCCGAGTTCACGAGTAGGAAATCCGACTTCAAGTGGTGCTCCATGGCACTTCTTGTAGTTGGAGGTCGGAAATATCCCCGTTCCGAGTTGCCTGGAACGCAGCATCAGACCCATGCAATTTAAAAAGGGAGATAAAAAATGTACCGGTTACCAAAAGACTATAGTCTGTGAGCACAGTAGCCTACGTCCAAAAGTAAAGTGTCAAGCTCAATTATTTAAAAAATTCAAACAACACTATTTAATGAGAACTTTACTTTGTAGGTCTTAACAGGAAACGATTCTCTGGAGTTTTACAGATTCACGTTTACGTTGGTGGGGAGTGTAGCTACCAGCAGCCAGCCAGTAGTCTTCAAACGGCAAGATATATGTTTAACTGAATACACAGTTTTACAATGACTGATACGTGTTCAACTGGTTCACCACAAAATGTCATAACCTGCTCAATTGTTTGTTGTAGCGTACTTTGTGTTAAGAAGTTGCTTAACCGGTAACCTACCGGTCTTATGTGTGCTGTCGCCAATCATACTGAATGTAGGAGGGGTTAGGGTTAATTTTTAATCAAGTTGAACCACATATTTTCCCACAGTTTACGTGCCACAATTTGAATGGATGGATTGTAGCTACAAGGAAGGGTTATTTCTTACATTAATATATGCTAAATTTTAGATAAAGTGATTGATCATCCAGTCTAGATAATGTCAATAGTGATATTTTACCTCACAAGTTATCAACACAGAGTGTTGTCTTCCCTCCATTGGTGTTTTTAGACTTTTTCTTTTTCAGCACCCCTAAACAATAATTAGGCTATGAGAATGCCTAAGTTATTTATCATTATTTTCTGAAATGATTTTTAGCCATCAAACGTTGAATTGGGCCAACATGTCTGAGGGATTAATGCTTGCTTGTATTTAGAGAAACAACACCTTTCTCTTTCTAGCAGCAACCTCTGGAACTGTCCTTCTCACAATATGGCTAACATAAAGTGTTAGCCAATATTTTTATTATTTTATACAATTGAGTTTATATTCACTTATCTTAACATTGTGTAGAAAATATTTATTTATTCTATTTAATAAATATTTTTTTTATACCTAATTCTGTTTTGTGGATGTCTACTTCTGCTTAGAAAGACAGATGGAGCAAACTGTGTGACAGGTGTGACTGTGTGACAATAGCTAATGGTTTAGGTGGCTCAATGGCTCACAGCTCAAGTAGGATGGCCCCTCAGCAGAGTTTTGCTTAGAGCCTGGCTACAACATTCAATGGGACTAAGGATGAAAATAAGCTCATGAGCTAACTCAGTCAACTTTACAGTGATCTGTAAACTGGAATGTGGATTAATGCCTTATCTCTTTTTAGTTGTTAAGTTTGCCTTTTGGTTGACACCACAAAGTAAGAGAGATAGAGGGATTTTTGTGTCTTTTTAATGCAAGCAAAAAAATGTTTTGAGAGCATATTTATTGCACTGGAATCAAAAATAAAGTTTGTAATTAAAAACAAACAGGCTTTCTTTGAGTCACAAAAAGTTTTAATTGTTAATGTGTCCTCTTTGATTGCAAGTCAAAAAGTTTTGCTTGTGAGTCAAAGTTTTGCAAGTTAAATAGTTTTGCAAGTCAAAAGCTTTTCCTTGTGAGTTTTACTTTTATTCAGCACTATGCCCACAGGTTTGTTGGATGTGCACGTTCTTGTGTTTGAACTAGACTTACAGTACGTGCCAGAATGTGAAATCTAACATTTTCAGTCAGTATTGAGGACAAAAAGAGTGCAAATACATAAATAAACCATGTAAAACCATGTTGTTTTAATGTTCACAAATGTGGGCATGTAGTAAACACATCTATTCAAATAAATAGACTGGGCCTGTGCAAATGGTAACAGCTACTGTATTTCCAGCATAGGCCAGAGTACTTATGAGTCCATAGGGTGGTAGAAAGAAAGGGAGACAACGGTGGGGGTGTTATTTAAAAAAACAAACAAAAAAACCCATTATGAACATAAATAAACAAAATTAGCCATGATGGTCAGCTATTTTTAGGTACAAGAAAATGAGTCCTAAAGGCCAAATTCAAAATCAGTGACACTGCCAACTGAAAGCAGTTCACTGCATTTGGAGGTGGCCTTTAAGGAAACTAGGCT
This sequence comes from Lepomis gibbosus, assembly GCA_029875015.1. NCBI lineage: Eukaryota > Metazoa > Chordata > Actinopteri > Centrarchiformes > Centrarchidae > Lepomis > Lepomis gibbosus. The sequence continues at coordinate 13,087 of JAPMOB010218933.1, read as the reverse complement.
ACTGTACTTAAAACATAATTTGCCCTAGTTGTGAAATGAACTCCATTTTTCAAATATGGCCCAGGATTGCCATGTCTGATGCAAGGTTTCATGGCATCATTTAAGCTACAAAAAAAATACAGCCATAACAGTGTTCACTGGCACCAGCCTTTCACCAACACTTTGGGTCACAGAGGAAAACATGCAGGAGGGCATTGTGGGCGTGACCACGCGGTCGAAGGGTCCATGCAAACCCATGATTGGTCAGTCAAACCCTCCAATAGAATCTCTTATTTTGACCATTTTTGACTTGAAAAACTTTAGGACTTGGAAAACTCTCTCAATTGCAAAACGTATTAACTTGCAAAACTTTCTGACTGGCAAGGAAAACCTTTTGACTTGCAATCAAAGAGGACAAATATTCTGTCAAAACATTTTTTTTGGTTGCATTAAAAAGACACAAAAATACCTACATATGAGCTCCTCTAAAGGTGACATCCGCATTCTTGTATTAACTTCCAGTATGTTTGACCAATGGCTGTCGCGATAACCGCGAAACTGAGATACCGCGCTATTGGTCAAGCATACCGCGGATGATTAGAAGCACCACAACAACCGCAATGTTTACACTTTACACTTGAGTGCTTGTTAAATTAATAAATTAGTGCTTCAAAACTACCACAACCTAACGAGCTCTGTAACAGTTCAAGGATGGATCGCCATGGGCTGTACCTGACTTGACTTCAAACTTGGAAGCTGTAAGTGTTGTTTCATTGTTTATTTTAAAGGTTAGCTAACTTGGCGTTAGCCTATTGCGCGGCTAATGTGGTTAGCAGACTCGGGATGTTAGACTAACATTGTAATCCTGAGGGATAGTCGAGAGAATCTGTGAACGGTAAGCCTCATTTGAAGCTCACTAACTAACAAGCGTAGTGTGTCGGATGCCTGCAGCTTTTTTTCATGTGGCTTTCTGGAAATTTAGTTATAATGTTACTACAGTGCAGTGGTTAGTTGTGGACAGCCCATTCTGCTCCGCACCGGTGTGTGTGTGCGCGCGCGTTGCTGCAGGATGTAAATTGACTTGATTGACATGCCCTGAAGGTAAGGATATAGCTAACATTACATGTGAAAAGACACGGTCAAACTACAAAAATAAGTTTGCTTGGCAATTGGTTGACTAGCACCCAGCTTACCCCGACCATAAAGCTGCTGTTAGCGGCTGGCTGTGCAGTGAGGTGAGATCTACAGACACTCTTACTATGCTAAATGGTACGGATTTACTCCATCGATAAAAAAAGCGATAATACCGCATACCGCGCTGTAGAGTCCCAACATTACGTGGGAAAAGTACTTCACCCCAACAGCCCAACAATGTTATACATTAAAGGTGGAGATTTGATGTAAAAAAAAAAAAGGTTTTCCTAAGGAGTCATAATGGGAATTAGACGTGTTTTTTTTTTGTTGCTGTTTTGTCAAATAATACAATTGTAAACTGCAAAGGTATTTTGAAGCTGCAACTAGCTAACAACTGATCTTTTAATTTATTGTTTATGTTGATAATTTTCTTCATGAATTGATTAATCTTAAAAAGCCCAAGTACACCCAAATATATTCAGTACATAATATAATATATAAAACCGTTAAAAAGTAGCAAATCCTCACATTGAAACCAGAAAGTGGTTGGCATATTTTCTTGAAAAATGACAATCAATAAATGATCCAAACAGTTGCTGATTACATTTCCATCGATCTACTGACTGATTCATTGGTTTGTGTGTCAGAGTATTTGATTTATTGATTGCTGTCAGAATTTCAACAAATATAACAAAAAATGTTCCCAAAATAAATTGCCTACCCCAGCTTTATTGATGAAACAAAATAACCCAACAAACAAACAAATAAATGAAAAACAACCCAATCTTGATATCTTCGGGTTTGTTGATGGGGATCTGGACAATGCCTTGAAAAGGAAAATAACTATGTACCTTTTTATGCAGTTTTAACACGCATCTTTGGTAGCAACATTCGCACACTACCAAACATAGAATCAGAATAGCTTCCCCAATGAACATTTAAGTGAGACTGCCAATACCCTAAAATTTTAATATTTCAAACACACACACACACACACACAAATACAGGCACACATGCACAATCACAGTTGTAAAACCTGTGTTACTGCAGCCATTAGGCAATGATTAGTGAAGGCGACGACAGGTTTTCCTCTTCATCAGCAGGCCTCTCCTGGGAGTCCCATTGGCTCCATCCAGCCTATTAACAGTCCCCAACATGAGGAGGGAGGGGAGTTGTACCTCCCATGGTGGCTGCCCTTAGCCACACTACACACGCTTTCATTAGTGTGTTAGCTAAATGATTGGCCTCAGGATAGCCCCCGAGCCCTGCAATGCATGTGTTAGCTTATATGTTCCATCCACTGGGCAATTTATTCATTTATTCATCCATTTCTGCATTCATACTTATGATGGCATCATTTGGTAAATTTGATTGTGTTTTCTCTAAACCAGAATGGGCAAGGGGTCGGGTAAAACACTAGCAAGACAGAGGTGACGGAGCATATAGCAGTGAAAGTCAATCATCAGTGTATAATTACACTGGATTTCATTCATGGTGGCGTTACCTGAAGTGAAACAATGTGCAAACTTACAGGTGTCTGTGCTGCTCTTACAGATAGTATGTTGATTAATTCATTAGTCAGCGGTCCTTTTCAAAATTGATTAACTGTTATTTTCCAAGAAAGAATCAAATTTATATTTGATTTAATATCTGTACATTTGAATGTGTTTAACAGCTTACAGGGCACGGTGTTGATGAATTTTGACCCATATAAATGCAGTCCCTGCACCCTACAGCTAAATGATCCTTCAAAGGTTCTTAGAAAGGAATAACATTTTTTATAGTAGCAGTGCCAACTTAAAACCACTTAAAAATAATCATGCAACAGTTCTTCACTGCTAAAGATCAACCACACCATATTGATCTATGGGGTATTATTATTTCACTCTGGAGTCACTAACCCCTCTGTGACATCTTTTGAGCTAATCATTCTTACTAACTTTGATTGTGCCTGTTGACCTCAGTATGATAAGAGCGAGTAATTGGGATGAGTGTAAGAAAAGAGGTAGCTAAAACGGCCACCTCTATTTCAAACACTCTTGTAATTTACATGTAAGTGCTTTCTGAGTGAGCTCAGTCATGGTGTCTGTAAACGCACACAGCTCCAGTAGTCTTGAGTTTTGAGGGTGGTGAGTCACCCTGACAAGACAGTTCAGCACTTAATGCAAGAAGCATGAAAAAATAATAGCCTTTTTGTCATAATTGACATCTGTAACATAAGCCGTCATGACGTTTCTCATCAAAGAGAGTAGACAAAATTAAGGCAAATGGAAATCGTACATTGACACTGGCATGTGTAAAATGAGCTAAATGTACTTGTATGATATCTTTAGAACATGTTAATTAGACCCTGGAATTAAAATTACAACAGTTGGTCTGTGTAATTTACATAGAGGTCATGTTGTGCTAATATGGCCCTCGTTGAAATAGACAGCCAGCAACAATATGGTTAAGTCTGACCCACTGACATTTTCAGCTCCAAATTATGCACATTGTGTGAATTAAATTAATTAGAGAATTCATTAAGAAATATGGCTTGCGGAAATGAGTATAATATTTAGTTATGTGATGTAATTTTCTTTCATTGTTAAAGATAATTTGTTTCATAACAGTTCCTGCGGTAGTTTCCCTCCTGTGCTAACTATGATGTATGTAATTTGTTAGCCATTTAATTAATTATGATTAAAATTAGTGAATGTACAGCTTGTTTTGACAGATGGTTCCCATCAGGGAGACCTTTGCACAATTAACTTATAATCAATTACATCCCATCCCGTCCCCTGTTTGTTACATATTGAAGTTTGTGTGGAAAATATCCATAGCATATGCATCACATGGATGCTTTACTCTGAATACATCAAATGAGCAATTATCTGTAATTTACCCAATAATACAAAGCAGATAAACAACTCTGATTCCTCTCATGCTTTGTGAGATACCTGCAAGTGTAGACTGCTCACTTAGTTACTGTTTAATCATTGTTCAATTGTTCTGTCTAGCTACTTATGTCCTCTGTTTGATGTATTCATGTGATTCTCAAATCATGTTTCTCCCACTAAATGAGAGCACCATAAAATGTTTATTGATCGCTTTAGTGCAGATTTGACTCTTTTTCTCAAACACATACTGTGCCATTATGCTTACACACTTAATTAGTGCCATGTTTAGGTCTGTTAACATATTTTTATCATTTGATGGAGTTAAAGCAAGCATTTATGTTGCCAAAGCTGTAAATAGAAAACCTGGGAAGCTGTGTGCCTCCTTTGTTGTTCTTGTTTTAGTCCACAAGATGGAGCTTTAGTTCTGTTCATGTGGTTGATTTGGCTTCATGGAAGATTCTGCTGCAAGGGCTCATGTTGTCTTGTTCCCTCTGCAATATATCCATAAGTTAAAAAAGAATACAAATTAAATGAAATCAAATTAAGCTTGTAAAGTATTAACATGCACCACTGAAATATTATTTGTTTTTAATGGATAGTGAAAGGTTGTGAAGCATGCAGCCCTCATGATTAAAGTCAGGTCTGCTTTTTTGGTATTATAAACCCTTGCAATCCTTTAGTAATGAGTTTATGGCAAATTCTAGGCTATTTTCGTCCCTCATACTGCTTTTCTTCAGGCTTTGAAGAAATAATTGTCACAGAGCAAAGAAAACCATTGCACCTTCTGCAGAATGCAAGTAGAAAATTGTCTTTATGACATGATTTTATCTCTGTTTTGCCAGGATCCACAGACCTGAACAGGAGTGTGATTTTTGCACCAGACATCATATGATCCTGTTTTTAATGAGTTTATAATTATTTAACATTTCATATTACTGTTGAAGTCTCTGCACAACAGATCAGGTCATAATTCTTTTGAGTCATGTTTTGTAGGACTGAATATTTCACCAAATAAGTTGAATAACGCCCCTGTTCAAGAAGCCTACAGCCTTTATATATATATTTTTTATTTCCAGGTGATGAAGGTGATACTGATTTGGCTCCCACTGGACATGACTTAATGTCTGACATAAAAAATAACTACATAATTTGTCTCAATCCAGAGGGCTGACTTGGCATGGACAGCAGCAGTCCTAAATGTCACCCTATAATGAGTTCTGGCCAAAGGTACACAGTTAGGACAGTGCCCGCTGGCACCTGGGATGCCCACTGGCTAGCTTTTTACCCCACAGCCATTTGGACAACCCCAGTTTTCTTTGTGAACACTGCCGTACACGATTTGCATCCAAACAAAAAGTTTCAGTATTGTGAAGTTTCATTTTGCCCTGGCAATGGAGTCATACAACATAGACTACAACAGCATAAATGGTGTTTCTTAGTGCTAAAAGAAAGCAAAATAATGAATAATATTATGATAAAATGCAATAGACTTGTGCAAATGTGCAGGTGTCATTAAACCCCCTGAAACGGCTTCTAAAAGTAAAAAAAAAATTAACTTGGAATAGATACTAATCTACATGGTTGCATGTTATAGTCTTCTGTGACACGCTACTGCGACAATGCATTGATGTCATGGAGTGAAATTATTGGAATGATCGTTTAATACATTGATCGATTCACCAACTCGCATTCTCCTCAAAAATGAATGCCGGAAGACTTTCAGTTTTGAGGAACTTGACTTCTTTTGTTTGATTGGTATGAGACTTACTGGCAGTATGCTGCGTTTATTATCTTACAAAGGCACAGGAGATGAGGGAACATTGTATCTAAATTAACTTTTTCTATTTCCTGGTGAATGAAATCAATTCCATCCTTTTATGTTACGTTTCATCTGCCTTTTGTCTTGTTGCGGAATCTTTTCTCTTTCTCTCTCATTCATCTGTTTTGCCCTTTCCTTGATCTGATAGCATTAAACATATAATTAAGTCATAAAGGAGGGGACTGATGAGTGTAGCAGATGGTAATTGCGTCCTACATTTGAATGAAATGATATGCATTGCTACAATTTACAGCCTTCGCCTCATATTTTATTCAGCAACCTTTTATCTCTTTTCCTGCAGAATTATTCTGCAATAAATTTAGACATCTTATCAATAGCTGGAGTGATAGTGGCAGAAACATGGAAAAAATGAACCTCTGCCGTTTTATGCTGTTTAAAATAATTTTCCATAATAAAGGAGCTATCAGAGCTGCTCTATCACTGTAGAGGGTGGATATTCCTATTTCTAGTACGGCTGCCCTTGGTTTGTGGACAAGCTGTCACTCTCCTGTTACTCTGAAGAAATGCGAAAGGACAGAAGGAGATGGTTTTGCCAAAGTTCAGCTGAGGTTTGTGAACCTCACACAGGGAAAATAAAACAAGTATAATAACTTGGAAAGCTGGTTGCAAGTTATTAAACTTGTTTTCTACATGAAATACTAGCTGTATTTATGAGATAAATAAGTTGTCTAATATTTTCTTCCTGATATGATAAAATTCTTGATGCAGTGGAATACTTATAGTTACTGTTACTGTCTATCAAGTCGGTGTGCACCAACCTTAGCTAAAGTAAAATAACGAGAAGAGGGTTAAAGAGTTCATTTTCTTCAGGTATTTCCCAAGGAAAGACACCTTTTGATCCCAAGTTAGACTGCAACTTACTTAATTTTTTTTTCATTTTTATTATATTACGATGTGCCCATCCCATTTATATCAATGAGGTAGACTAAATATGAAAATACCTCTGAGTAAATTGCAATACAATTCAATAGTAGCACAAGCTACAACCTCCACAATTATTATAAAATGGGATCAATACTTCTCAAACAATTTCAACAAAAACGGAGCTTTATAACCTTCATGAAGGTAGGAGTTATTGAAAGACTGCTTCATTAAACTGCATTGGCTTTAAATAGGTGTGCCTTATAAACTGGCAACCGTGTAGATCACTATGACAACTTATGATTCAGCAGAAAACACTGATGCCGAAATTGCAAACAAACTGGGTTAAATTTTTGTTATTATTCAGCTTCCTGCCCAGGTACATTTTGTCCATATAACACACGTTACATGAAGCACAGATGTGTCACTTCGTCATCCAGCTGTTAGATGGAGCCCTTCCTCATAGGCTCATTTGTGCCTACAGTACTTCCTTATGAAAACTTTACTCCTGTAATAGCAGTGAACAGAGCAGTTGTGTGGAGTTGTGCCAGAAGGAGCTTTTTGTTCCACTGACATGGTTCCCTCTCACCAGTCCCCGGTGAAGTGCTGGACTCCACTGATATTTGAGAACTGGTAACTGGGGTGATATAGGTTTAATTCTCATGTTTCCACCGACCTGCCAAGTGCAGGCATTGGGTGCCAGCTGGAAGGCTTTCATATGTTTGTGTGCAAAGGGGGGTATTAGCAAGGGCAGAAGATAGGAGGGCAAGTATACAGTACATACACAAGTGTCTCTAGACCTTGAAGGTGCTACAGAAGTGCTTTCCACATCTAGACACCCCAGGCACTTAGCGTTTAGTCATGATGCAGGTCCATTACCTTTAAGTACAAGTACTTGTGTTTGGTCGCCTGTTTTTACAGCCCTTCCAGCTTGAAAGGAATCTACCCGGGGTGACCCAACTCTATTTATTGATGCCTCCTGAGTTTCCACTTGCTGGTAATAGACTGGAAAGCACAGATAATGTGTTTGATCGATCAACTTGAACAAATTTCATTTGTTGGGATCAATAACAGTTTACAGTTGACAGAGCCCAAAGAACTACATTTATTTGAGCCTTTTGATTGAAGCTGTCTTGGCAAGCCAGCAATGTGAGGTACTCCAGAATGGGCCTGTGTGGCAGGCATGGAGTCTTCTGTTCTATTATTGCCAGCAATCTGTATTTAAAACTAATATCAGTGTGTGCTGCATGGCTTGGGGCAAAAAGCACCAAACCAATCTGATATACAGCATGTGTTTCTTTTTGGTTCCTTGTGATGTGAATTAGAATGTGAAAAATAACAATTCCCTTACATTTTTCACTGGTATCCATTTTTTCATTTGAGGGTGTAATGATTAGATTTTTTCCCCCAGCAGCATGATTTGTATTATGTTTTCACTGTGTTCAAAACATAATAGAAAAGTGATGTGGAACCAAAGGGAAAAGGAGGAAATTAACTGACGTGGAGAAGAAAGACGTTTCCATGGCTCAACCTTTTGCAGTTTTCTTCATGTTTCTGCTTTTCATGATCATGCTCTGTGGAACGCCCTGAAGACATGAGAGCCCTTGCTCTGTGTCATACAGTTCCAGGCCAGGCCACTACCTTCTGCACACCCAGACAAAACAGCATGAGATGGGAAGTCCACATGGATAAACATTTACTACGGTAGGTGTTGCTTCAGGCAAGTGCTATTCAGGGGGAATTTACTGGGTATACACCGGTGTTATGGCAATAACCTTCTTATTGAGCTGTTTTTGCAAAGCTTTTTACTCCAGTGTAGTAAATGTGATCATCTTGGCTTTAGCATGAAGGGACAGTGCATTATGGATATTTGTCATATTTGACGAAACTTAAAGGATTTTTTGGGGATATTTTATTTTATTTTTTTTAATTTCCAACAATTTCAATGAAAATACCAAAACCAACCATGTAGCAGTCAGTTGTTTCCTGATGTAGCTTAACCCTCTGTGGCGTAGGCCTCCATTGTGATCCAAAAAAGATTCAAAACATATCAATGAAACTCACTGTTGTGTCCCTTTTGTTATGATGCACATTTGTTTTAGTTTATTTTGAGTTATTCCCACATACAATGTCCTGCTGCCATGTCAATAATCACCAGTGCATCCAATTGGCAGCTGAAAGTAATCCACAACAAATATTGACTTATATTTGCAAAAAAAGTGCAATGCCTAGCTGTTAGGAAATTACATATTTATGATCTTGTTAAGACTTACATCCTCAGTAGGAGTGAATGGACATGGGGCTGAGGGATATCTATAATGAACCATGGTTGGTTCTGGTATTGACCAGCGACACCGGCAACATGAGCATTTATTATTTATTTGATGAGTTGTGTTTGTGTCCACCTAATGAAAGTAACTCAACTATTCACTCTCCTTTTGAGCTCTGATTTTGGTCTCCATCACTTCCTGAGGGAAATATTTGGCTCTTTGGCTGTTAACACTCCTTTTTGTTCACCAGTTTGTTGCTAACTTTGTGTGTCTGCTGTTTGATGCTGAGCTGCTTGTGTGTTTTTAGAGTTATTTTCTAGCTGAAATCCGCTGCCTGACACAAGCTCAGTTAAGCTGAGGACACCTCCTGAGTTGGGTGATAATTTGTTGTGGGTTAGGTTTGTCACTATGAGCGATCCCTTTCATATCACACATAGTTATTTGATCTATTGTTATTATAAATATATTGATTGTAGCCTCTTTAAGGATTTCAATTTTAGATTTTTCAATGATAGCCAGCATCTTAATCTTTAATAATTTCAGTAATTTCTTATTTTGCAGTACAAATAGCTTGACTTATTTTCACCCTTAATATTTTCTTTTACTGTATGACCCCATCCCATTTTGTGGCCCCAGTACTGTAGCCTTCAACTATGAAGTTTGCCTAGATGTTGAAGATGAAGCCTTTTTGCAGTTGGCTCTTACTGCAGGCTTACTCTGCGATTGCTCTGTGGCTATATTCACAGGCAAGGGCATGGACTTGGATTGGAGGACAATGCATTAAGACTTCTGGTCCCTATGCCTTAGATTTGGCACAGGTTAGGGAGAGGCATGAGATGCATATTGTTTGTGTTCATTTGAATAAGGACAAATGTCAGATTTCCATGGCTCCGGGCAGCCTGCATGTTAGATGATCAACTCTTTTGGGCCCCTGGATGTGGGGTCATCAGTAGCGCTTCCAGGTCACTGTCACTGCATGCCGGTTTGGGGCCATAATTGACCTTTTGACAGAGCGCAGGGAGACAACCTTTCTCTAAGGGCAGGAATAATCACTTTAGATTTACTTGTGGCTGAGCTCATGTTGGCTAATTAAAATGTTTGTTCCAGTAAAAATTAAATGTGTGATTTAATAAAATTGTTTTATAGTTGCTTGTTTTATATCTGTTGTGATTTAAAAATGATTAAAAAATTTAAAATAACTATAAAAACCAGTTGATATAAACCATTGCCAGGTAATTGATCTGTTTGTTTCTGTATAGGAAAATAGATTTATTGTCTCACATCTGCTGCGAGCTTTGATCAATGTGGCTAAAAACATAGCACAAGTGACTGCAGTGCTTCAGTCATTTCTTAATGTTTTCCACGACTTAATGTGAGTCAGTCAGTCATTTACTTTAATATGTTCAGTTAACATTTTTGTTCGGTGTGAACGAATGAGTCAGTACTTATCATTGCATACTGTAAAAGTGCCATCATTCCCTGTTGTTGCGGTGTGTGTGGCTGCAGAGAAAGGTTGAATACAGCCCCGTATCCCACAAGCCCTTGAGCTCCCTCAGGCTTCTTTCCGGTCCAGGGTCTCCAAAGAAGCGTGCGTTTACCCTTCACTGTGCATCTTATTCCTCATAACATAGCACCCATGGCCATGTCTCTGTCTTCATAGCCCTTAACGATAACTTTTATTCACACCATTCACTCTGCTTACATAGTTTATTTTCTTTTCCCATACACTCACTCTGTTCTAATACTGTTAAATGTTTTTCACATTTTTCTTCTCTTTCCCCATCCTACTCCAGTTCCAGTGCTACTTCATTTGTTTCTTCTAATTATTCTTTACCTAAATGAAGGCATGTGCCACAGTATACTTTCCTTGGTTCCTGGGCTATCACTTAATGGTAAAATACATGTTTTTTTCACTCACATTTTGGTTCAACAATGCTAGTGTTAGTTTCAAGCATTATGTATCAAATCTAGTTGCGCGAGTTGGCGTGTGTAGAAAAATGCTTACAGCATCTTTGCTGGGATCTTGAGAGAATTTATAAAAAAGCAGCAAGAATGCCAGGGGTCGAGGCTTTGAGACCAGGGTATTACATTATTAATTAAAATACAAGTTGCCTTGTTGCCCATGGGTATACAATGTAACACACTTGATTGAATCAGGTAGTGGCAGCCTAGGCCTTTTGTATTTTGCGCTTGAAGGGACGAGAGAAATTTGAGCTCGGCTGTATTACTCTACACACAAAAACATGTTTTGAGAAACCGTTCAGAGCTGTCATTGAAAGCTATGGCAAATTTAAAATGCAGTTAAATTTCCCATCACAAGTCAGACTTCATCAACTTGCTTGTATACAGGTCCATTAGTTCTATTAGACATATTAACCTAATAATAAATGTAATACCATGTAAATATACAATTATCAGAATTATTTAGGCAGATCTATCCATTTACCTGTTGGCTATCTCTATTTAAGTCTGAATCAAGATACTGATGTCCTAACATTCACTTAGTCACCTTTCTTTGCAACAATAATATGAAAACATTCGTCCAACCTAATTAAGCCAAATTCATAATGGATGATAAGTTAAATTGAGTCATTGTTTATCTCTCAGTTCTATTTGGGACCAGGTTAATTTCATTTTCACATCTCATCCCATCATAAATAAATGTATTATTTACTAGGGCATCCCAGTTCTGGACAGATACAGCAAATGAGTGTAGTAAACATGTCTCAAACAGTATTGGAGTGCTGTGTCATCTATAGTTCAGCTGGTTACTTGTGGGGTAAGCACATTCAGATGTCATTAGATTACCAACGTAATAGAGTTTTTGCCAGTTGGAATACCGGTCTGCGAGAGTTTTGCTGTGGATCGATACTGGTTTTTAAATGATACCTGATAGTTCTCAGTGCTAACTTTACAAACCCACGGAATTTTTAATTTTGCGGTATTGTATTTGACATTGATAGAATTCCTGATAATATTTTGGTTAATGTAATAGGAGTTTGCACTCCATCACTGCAGTTCAGCGCTGTCTTTGTAAATACAAAATATTCTTATTGACTCTATAAAATTAGGATTCTAAATGGTATGCCCATTTAGCGATTTTATTAAAGAAATATTCATTAACTGAAGATGGGTTACACCTTATAATTGTTTGTATTGATCGTATAATCTTTTGGTAGTTCAATCTGAGAAAACAGCGGAATACTGGCCTATCACAATTTCCTAGAGCAAGGTGTTGTCGTCAAATTTTTTCATTTGTCTGACCCACAATCAAAAACAGATATATAGTTTATGATCACATATGTCAAGGGAAAGCAAAAAATCACCTTATAAAGCAGTAATCAAGCTTTTCTTTTCTTTAAATATTTTATACATATATACATACATACTGTATAACACTATCTAGTGTTACTCTCTGGCTTACCAAACAGTTACTTAACTGATTTGCTTGTATTACAAATCCTGCCTCTTTCATGTAAACCACTTAGTTGTATTGGTAAGCCCAAGGTTAATGTTCTCACTAAATACCTTTACCTTAATGTATTTTATTTCCTGTAGCCTTGTCCCTGGAGGTGTAGTCTCTTCTTAGGCAACCATAGGGTGGTAACTAAGAGTTAAGGCAGTGTGATACCTTATTAACTGTAGGACGCACTGTGTTAAAGAGTTACCCCCCATCTGCCAGTCCATAGGCACTGAACTTAACATCCATGTGACATTATGAAGCATGTCAACTAAGACAAAAGAAAGCCTTATTCTGCATGTATGCTTACAGTATACTAAATATGTTTAAAATCCAATACTTTTCTATTAATTTGCTTCTGCCATTATCTAGACAACACCTTGTTTCTTGAGGAGTTATTCCTAGCCTATAGGTTGACTTTATTTTTTTTGCACCAACACCTTATTGCCTTTAGTTTGTCATAAAGTGAGGACATACTGTAGGAGTCTCCCTTCATCCTCATTAAGGGTCTGTTCTACAGAGGTGGGAATATTTAAACTTTTAATAAGTGCCCTGACAGAATAAAGTTGATCCCAGCTCTTTAGTGGTGGGGTGGGAGCGGTAATGGCACTAAATACAGGACAGTTTTCAGCTCTCCTCTCCTCTCCTCTCCTCTCCTCTCCTC